>JAAGNO010002344.1:0-38079 GCA_033439905.1 Ceryle rudis
CATGTCTGCACTTGCCCTAATATAATCAGGCCTGAGGGGCGAGCAGAGACATGTCAAGGCAGAGCAGGCTTGCAGGAGCAGTAAGCTGAGGCCTGCTAGAGCAAGACAGAAACTGCGAGAATGTCAACAACAGAAGAAACTGTGAGAACATCAACAACAGGATAAGAAACTCTAAGAATGTCAACAACTGCCTTATAAGGGATATGTGGCTGTGTAGCTTTAACCAATTATTAGTGATAATTAGGTGGATGGACAGGGCTTGTAGCAAATAGCAATGTAATGTAGCTCGTGTACTGATAGAGAAATGATATATAAGCGGTGTGTGTGCTTTAATAAACGGCCTCACCTTAGATCACATCGATCCATGTTGAAGTCCACTCTGGATTCTCCCACAGTAGAGGGTCCAAAGGAGGGTCATGAAGATGACTGAAGGACTGGAGAACCTGCTCTGTGTGGAAAGACTGAAGGAGTTAAGTCTAATGTCCCTGAAGAAGGCTTGAGAGGATCTTATCACAATATTTCAAGACTTAAGGGGCATCTACAAAGAGTATGGAGGCTCCCTCTTCACGAAGAGTCACATGGAGAAGACAAGGGGCAACAGGTACAAGTTACACCAGGACAGGTGTCATTTTGATATTAGAAGGAATTATTTTACGGTGAGAACAATCAGTGGAATCCCCACTGCTGGAATTTTTCAAGATGTAATTGGACAGGGTGTTAGACAATGTCATCTAGGATCCCTTCCCCACCAAAAAATGAACCAGATGATCTTTCAAAGATCCTTCCAAATTGGGTTGTTAAATGATCCCATGAACATGGCTAAAAACTTCATTAGGAGCTGCAGGTCATGAACAGTCCTTGGGCCTGTCATCACCAAATTGTGTTCCTTTGGCTCATTCATCATTGGCTTTCCACTTGCATCTGCGCAGCTTGGTTGAAGATATTTCCCTGATAGAAATGGGGTATTTTTGATCAGCAAGATTACTTTAAGGACCATCACACACCTGTGTTATGCAAGTGTAACTTCTGTGGTGCCTACAAAAATACATTTTCAATAGACCCTACACCTCTAACAGTAGTCTCTTGCTTGTACCTTCCCAAGCTGATAGAAAATATCAGTCTGACACTCTCAGACATGCAAAGCCCCAGTCATCGAAAAAGAACCCCAGGCAGCTGCTATCTCCTGATCAGCTCCAGTCAGCATGGTTCTTACACAGGAGATGAGAGTGGTGACCTCTCCTGCTTTATGATCCCACTTGGTGGATATGGGGTGAATATTTTTCCTTTCTCCAGGCAGGATGAGAAAAAGTGGCATTTGTTTTTATGATGAAGCAAGAGAAATCTGTAGGCATAAAACCTGAGCTGTGGAGCTGTGCCAATCCAAAGGCAGACTAGGTGAGAGGGAAATGGCAAATGCCTCACCAATTCCAAAACTGCTACACGATCCCGCCTGGGAGCATGTGAAGCTGTTATAAAAATAATAAAAAAATGCTTTGAAAGGACACAGTGTTGATAGGAAGTTGGCGGATTGTTTTGTGTCAGCTGTTTATTCTCACACAAAGCAATCTGAATGTAGACCGATTACCCAATGGAAACTCCTTGGCATTGTATCTGTTACTCTGAGCCTCACACAGCTCATTCCTCACCAGCTGGAGCCCTGCAAAACACCTTTTTTTTAGTCATCAGTGTCCACCCACATGCAGATGCCACCAGTCTTCAAAGAGCCGGAGGAGCAGGGGCTGACCAGCATATTTTCAAGTAACTTCTAGGGCTCTTGACTAGCTCCCCTGCTCTTTTTCTCCATATCGTCTTTAATTTAATAAAAGGCTAGAGGAACATTGGTTTGGTGGTGGGTTGGTGCTCAATTTCCTGGTGTTTGATTTCCTTCTCTGTCACCATTGTCTTCCATGATAACAGGTCATATCATCATCATATCATCACAGGCAATATCCCTGTCATGGACAGTGATGGAACAGTGCTTTTTATCCAACCAGAGCAGAAGGCTGTGCACTTCCAGTGCCAAGCTTGAGCAAATCTGCCTTGAGTTCCCTCCCTTAAATATTACCTCTCCTTGCACCAGCCTGTGAAGACCCTACCCAGTGCCAAAACTCACACAATAGCCTGTTAGCATTGAATCTACTTAAAATATGATGCATAAAGGGAAAAAAATATTTTTCATTATTTTTTCTTTCTCAGCTATATTGTGTTAGTTGCTCTTGTTACTCTCAAATATTTATCTCGTATCTCAATTTCACTTTCTCTGGGAATAAACCCTTCTCATTTCATTTGAAAGGGAATTTCCTCAGCCCCCTTTCTGGTCCCAGCTAAGCCCTGCTGTTCCCTTGCTGCATCTCCCAAAGCCAACAGATGACACTCCTCAGAGCATTTCAGGGCAGTTGCTTCCTGCTGCACTGAGTTTTAGATGAAAGGAAAAGCCACATTGCTTCACACAGACATCAGTTCAATTCACCCAAAAACTCTTGGACAAATTCCAGCACTTCATGAAGGGCAAAGAAAAAAAAAAAAAAAAGAAAGAAAGTAAAAGAAAGGAGGTGGCAGAGGTAAGGGGGAAATGCCAGAAATTGTTTTCTCTCTTCTTTTCTTCTGGTCACTTTAGTGGTCTTTTTTTTTCCCTGGTTAAGCCATGTTAAGGTGATTGTTACTCTGTTCTGCCACTTACTGATGGGTAAGCAAGCAAGGAACTCACAACCTTATGCCTGCCTTGCAAAGCTCTCACTGTTGGCCTCATCACTGAGTTCACACAACCAACACTGTTCCTTGATAACCAGATGAAGTGGAAAGGAGAGCCCTGGCTGCCAAGGGAATTACTCCCCACACTTGAAGGACACACTCAGTGGAAGAGAACTTGCTACCCTCATATTGTTCCCAGTGAGTAACATACACAGAAGTCTTCTTCAAACCTAAACAGGGCAACAAGGTGAAAATGCAGCAGCTGTAGGGATGAGAACAATCTTTCTAAATAATTTTTTTTTCCAATGCATCTGTGACTTTAGACCTTTTATGCTGCAAATTCTTTAAGATTATTTCTTTTATTGATAGTCTTTTATACAGCTCTGTGGTGTTAGTGTGTTGCTGGTAGTGAAAATGTATCAGAGCTCACATATCAGAGCAGTAGTTATCACTGGCAACTGCAGCATTTCCTTCTGGGTTCAGTTGGACAAGATGACCTGAGATACCGTGTATCAGCTCTTGGTCTTCAAAAAAGATCCTGCAACCTTCCACATTCCCCTGCTTCCTCCCAGTGTTGCTCTCCAGTCCCCTTGGTGATCTGATTTGGCTCATCAGCAAAATTATTAAAACAACCAAATGTTTTTTCTGCCAGGTGAGTGAGCTGAGTCAGCTCACTATGTGTAGATAGAGTCAGAGTAAAGTTAGAGTGGTTGAAAACATTACACGTGTTCATCAGGCTAAGCTGATATGTGAAAGGTGGCCACATGTATACCCAGTCTGTTGGAAAGAGAAGTACAAGTAGATCATTTAAACCATACTGAAGGGTTTTTTCCCAATGTCAGGAACAACCAGTGTTGATCCAGCCAGATACTGTGTCTTGAGTGAGAGGTAGTGACTAGCTGAGAACTGACCACTTTTAAATAAATCTCTAGAGTCACAAGCTCCTTTATGATCATAGTTTATCATGATTACAATCAAATCCCAGGTCTTGGATTTCTTTCATCATTCATTTTAAAAACCAGTAGCGAGTTCCTGAGACCCCTGTGCCTCCCAGATAAAGAAGGGAGTCCATCAAACAAAGGTGTTCCCTGCTGTATAAAAAGAGCAGGAAAACCAGTTTGTCTTGAAAGGCAAGGAAACTGGACCAGGTGAGTCATCCCATCTTTACTTTCTCAATAAATACAGCGCAGCAGCACTTTGTGCGGTCTCAGACATGCACTTTCCATTAAATAGCTTTACCAAAGGATCTTTTCTGCTGAGGGAAATTAAAAAAAGACTCCAGAGCTGATGTCAGGAGAGTGGTGAATTTCAAAATGTGAATTTTTAAAGAAAGTCTTTCTTTGAGCCAAAGACATTACTTTGTGGAAGGAAAGAGTGTTGGCTGCTTCCCAAGTCCACCTATGAATGTAAAAACATGAAGCCTGTCTTTACCTCATGGTCAGGCTACACCAGGAATACTGCTGTTGTTGCTGCTTTTTATCTGATAACACATACAGACACACTGCACCCACCCAGGTTAGTGGGTTTTTTTTTTAAAAAAGCCAGATCAATATCTTGACTCCCTCCTTGAAAACATCTTCAGTCAAACACCAGCCCTTTGTCAGGTAACACCTATACCCCAGGACTTGTCTCTTATCAGAGTTCTATTTGCAACAGCTTTCTCCAAATCATACACTCTGGTGCAACCAGAAATGAGATGCTTCTCCCAGAAATGTTGCTAAACAGAAAGGACTGAGTGTACTGGTGTCATCTGACTCCCACTGTGGAATCGTGCTAGTTCTGTGCATCAAAATGCCAGCTAAGTATTGGTAAACTGCAGATGATGGTGTAGAATAACTTAAAGTATTTAAAAAGTCAGGAAGGAGACAAGATTAAAAGGAAACAACATGCACAATTTGTCTAATCTATGACTAAGGGGACCAGAACTGTCTACAAGCATTTGCAGAATGTAAAAAAAAAACCCCAACAACAACAACAACAACAAAACCCCAAACAAACAAACAAAAAAAAGAAAGATTTTGTTTAGAGTGGAACAAAAAGTATTATTAGGAGCAGTGGGAAGTGAAAGAAAGTGTAGCCAGAATTGCTTAGGAATTTAATGCTGTAAACAATCATATTATATAATGGTCTTTTTAAGCACTTTATCTTTTTGTGCAGAACTCTGGCCTTTTCCAGATTTTTTTTTTTTTTTAGAATATTAGATCTTAGTTCATCAACTTTTTTTTTCTTTTTTTTTTTTTTTTTTTTTTTTTTACATAACCCTCCCCTTTTCCAATTTTTTTTTTTTTTTTAGAATATCAAATCATATTTCATCACCTTTTTTTTTCTTTTTTTTTTTTTTTTTCTTTTTTTTTTTTTTCCCCTAATAGAAACAATAAAAATGTTGTCTTTCAGTGGCTGACTTGGAAAGCAGTATAATCTGTAGTCTTATTTTTAATATTTTAAGAAAAAAGTTATATAGCAAAAGGCTTTTGGCTGAAGCCCACTCTGATGCCTGGGCTCCTGGAAAGGCAGGAGGGTTCCAAGAGCTCCTCTGGACACAATGAGTCCATTTTAGACACCTCAGAAACAGAACCATGAAGGACAAATTCTGGGTTGTTAAGGGCAGGGAAGGAAATCAGTTGAATTCCCCAGAGCAACATCCACTGCAGAGAAAACCATCCTTCCAGAAATTTTATTCAGTGCCTTACTGACTTTATATATATATGTATGTGTCTATGTATGTGTGCATATATATATACACACAGATTTACACAGGTATATTTATATATATACAGGCACACATATATTTATATATTTATATACACACACGTATATATACACACACATATATAGGGATCTGGTCTATTTGCAGGGAGTTTTATAGGAAATTAACATCATACTTGCCAAATCTGGGCTGCTGGAGGCTGGATGGGCGTGGGGGAGATATTTCTTTTTTGATGGTATGAGGTATGAGCTGATGCAATGCATCCCAAGTTTTCTGAAGCTTTTGAGGAAAAATAGTTGCATAGTTAAGAAGTAGGTAGGTAGGTAGATAGATAGATAGATGGACAGACAAAAAGACCTGTGGACTGACCCTGTTTCAACACCTTTCAAATAGACAGCACCTTAAAATGTTGCAAAGAAAAAAAAAAAGCTGATCCTTTTCCTATCAGCTTTAACATCTGGATTCACAGGAATATTCTGTTTTTTCCTGAAGTCAGAATAGTCTCAGCAGCTTATACCTGCAGCATGACCAGCACTTTGACTGAAGCCAAACAAAACTGAAAGAGGTATCCCCTATTGACTAAAAGACTTTCAGGACAGCCTTGTGCCCAAGTGAAGTTCAATAAATGGTCTGTTTCTCACTTAAAATGTAGTTAGCATATGGCATGAATATATTAATCTTAAAACTTAAAACATTGGGCATTGAGATAATACTTGAGAATACCTTTCCCAGGTAGGGACATCCCTGTAGTGGACAATGAACCTGCTCTTGCTCCCCTGAAGACATGAAAACCTCCTTAAAACACTTGAACAGTCTGCCCAGGGCAGTGGTGGAGTCCCCATGCCTGGAGGGATTTAAAAGATGTGTAGATATGGTTCTGATAGACATGGTTTAGTGGTGACCTGGCAGTGCTGGGTTAACAGTTGGACTTGATGAACTTAAAGGTCTCCTCCAACCAAAACAATTCTATGGTTCAGTGATACATCACAGAGAAGTTAATAGTACTCTTCCAATATAATGGCCATCCAGCAGGTAACTAGAGGTAATGCTGAAGGGATGTAATCGCTCCTATCCACAAATGCAGCTCTTGTGAAAACACTGCAAGATGACCCTAGCTCCTAAACAGGTGTCTCTTCATCTCTTCAGTTCTCTGCCTATTGACAGTAGATCCCAGGAAAGCAGATGTGTGTGTTTTCTTTGTCCTCTGTTCTGAGACAGGCTTTGCTATCCTCTTCACTGTAAGCCCAGTTCAACTTCAGGAAAAAAATAATCTCAGGCATAGTGTGCTCCCTGCCTCTCCATGTCTCCTCCAGCCATGTGATGGGACATAGGTTTAGGCCAGGTTTGATTTTTTATCACCCTTTACATGAACCAGTGATAGAGGCAACCCAAAGTACCTCGTTATCCCACAGCCAAAAAAATGCATATATGACATATTGTAACTTTCTTCATGTTGTGTGACACTGGACCAGGTTACCCAGAGAAGCTGTAGATGCCCTCTCCCTGGAAATGTTCAGAACCAAGCTGGATGGGGCTTTGAGCAACCTGGTCTAGTGGGAGGTGTCCCTGCCCATGGCAGGGGTGCCTGGAACTAGATGATCTTTAAAGGTCCCTTCCAACCCAAACCATTCTATGATTATGTGCTTCTGTGGTTCTATGATCCTATGATTCTGCGATCCAGTCACAGGACAGGCTATACATGTGCAATCCCATCATGTGGTCTGATACACACGTGTAATCTCATAGTATGTTCAGAAGAGATCCTTCTTTTTCCTGCAAAATGACTGTTTTTCAAGTGGGTGGCAATGCTGCCTCTCACATGAGGATTTGGAGGGGGATGGGTGGGGGGAAGAAGATACCACAAATTTTAGATGTTCATGGTACAGGCATGGCTGTTTGAATCAGTTGTCCGGCCAATCAAGGGGAGTTCATATGGTCTGCTCGATACTCTCTGCTCTAGATGACATTTCTCTTAACTCTCTGGTGGTATCCAGACAAATCACCTCCCACACATAATGACTAATTACTTTTCCTTGCCCAATTACCACATACCAATCCTCCAAGCACAAGCAAAACATCTGCACCCACTGAAATGATGTCCATGAACTGAATCCAGAACGTATCTCTTATTTCCAGTTTTCCTTGTAATAAATCTGTTCTAGTCAGAGCTGTGCTTCCCTATTCAAGCACATAATCAAACAAGAGCCGACAATAAACACACCCAACTGTGTTTCAGATAATGTAGCCCCCTGAAACACAGTGTGGAGCAAAGGAGCTGACACAAGAAAGCCAATGCAATTTCAGTCCCAGGTTTTATTATATGCCCTGTTTAATTGCTTATAATTCACAGGAGGAAAATAATAATTTCTCTTTCTTTCTTAATTGCAATCAAGTATTAAGAATACAACTGCATTTTCCCCCCTTTCAATTATAGGGCCCAACTGTTATTATGACAGGGCTTTTTTTCAGTAGTATTCTGCTATTGATTTGAGTGGTGGATGGTTTATATTGCTAATTAACATCTATTAAAGTTGTAACACATTCAAGCCTTGATGAATGGAGATGAAAAGGAATAAAGCATCAGAATAAATCAGAGCATGAGAAATTGAGTTCTCTTACTGCCCATTCGAAACATCTCAGAGCTGAACTTGAATGTGTCTGTATGTGTGCATGCAAATATTATATATGCATCCTGTGTCCTTGTTATTATGGCAGTTAACACA
The DNA here is from genome assembly GCA_033439905.1 of Ceryle rudis. Classification (NCBI taxonomy): domain Eukaryota; kingdom Metazoa; phylum Chordata; class Aves; order Coraciiformes; family Cerylidae; genus Ceryle; species Ceryle rudis. The sequence continues at coordinate 8,122 of JAAGNO010002344.1, forward strand.
TCTCTTAAGCATGTCATCTAAGGTGTGGGTACTATAGAACACAAAAGATATAATACTGGGTTCATCCAGGTACAGTACCCTATCTTCCAGGATCCAATGAGCAACTGCAGTTTTCCAGGTAAAAAAAAAAAAAGAACTGAGGGAAAATATGTAAGTAATACATGACCAGTGTTCAGCAATGATAGAATCATAGAATGTTTGGGTTGGAATGCACCTTTAATGGTCTTCTAGACCAATCCCCCTGAGCTGAGCAGGACTATCTTCAACTAGATCAGGTTGCTCAGAGCCCTGTCCAACCTGATCTTGACTATTTCCAGGGATGGAGCATCTACCACCTCTCTGGGTAACTTGTTCTACTGATTCACCAGAATCTCAAATTCAGAGACTTTTGAAATGAGAGGTGTTATCAGTCCTTAATAGAAGTCATGTAAGTAGAGTTACTGATCAAAGATACCATGAGAAAGTAGAAAATTTACAACCTGTGTAAATGGGAGAAGCAAAGAAAAACCCCTTTTGCCCCCTCATGGAGTTGGGGAACTGAGTCTTGGCCACACTAAAGGCCAGTGCTTCAAATGTGATGGATATTGTATATGAAAGGGGCTTGCTTATGGTATCACTGCTGAAGGTTTCCAGGGCCAAGCCACCATGTAGGCTCTGAGGAGCCCCACACAGTTGAGGATAGAAGAACACTTTATTTAATAAACGCAGAAGAGCTGCAGTGGCTCTCGTAGATACCACAGTGCATTGTGATAACAAAATACCCAAAATACTTTAGTAAAATGCAGGTGTCCTTGACAATACAAGCCTGATGCCCTAGAGGCCAGGGAGATAGCGATGATCAATACAGTAAATCCAAGTAAACCTGAAGCTCCAGGTTTGGGTGGCAGGCTTTGACCTCTGCACTCCAGCACCTTTTGTTGACATTCTGATTGCTCAGAGCATTGACATAAGGAGTTGTATGTTGCAAAATTGCAGTATGGTGGAAGGTGAGAGGACAAGTTGATGAAGCTGAAAGCTAAGTTATGGTGATGCTTTTGGAACAACAGCAAAGCATGGTTAAGCCCTGAAGCAGGAATCTTTCCCCACAAAAAAATGTGAATTGGAAGTTTCTCTTAAATAAAGCACTGAAAAAGAAAACCAAGGGAAATTGCCCAGCCCTTCCTATTCTGACACCTCCATTTCTGGAGGTGCAGGGTGGCACAGGTCTTTCTCTTCATATATATGAGACGGTATAAAACCCAGCAATTCTTTTATATAAGCAGTCACACAGACCAAAACACTGTTTTTATTCCATCCCATGGTTAAAAATAATTTCCAGCCCTTATCTTGTGTCTTTCCTTTTTCCTTTAAGTCTGTGACCTCTTGGTAGAATACGTGAAAAAGGAGTCTGCCTCCCAGATCCATGAAATGAGGGTTCCTGCCTTTATTTGAGCAAAACATTTCCATGTTTTCACATGGAAGAAGACTCCATATGTGGTGTAAGCTGGTATAGCTGCAAAAAAGCTGTTGAGCTGGGCTATCAAACATGAGCTCTGGTGCTGAGGTTGTGTCCCCCTATGTTGTGGCTCCATCTGCAGAAGAAATCAATATAAAAGAGCAGTGAAAGTAACAGACTGGAGGGGGGATGTAGAGACACTGGTGAGCATGCAGGGATGGGGTTAGGAAAATCAGCGTCAGTCTGGAGTTAAATCTGGTGAGGGACATGAAGGGCAAGAAGAACATTCTCTACAAGCATATCAGACACAAAAGGAAGAGTAGGGAAAATGTGGGAGCGCTACTGAACAGGGCAGGGGCTCTGGTGACAAAGAGTATGGAAAAGGACCGGGTACTTAAGGGCTTCTTCACCTAAGTCTTTCCTGATAAGGTTGGCCTTCAGGAATCCTTGACTTCTGAGACCAGAACAAGGAAGACTTAATCTCAGTGGAGGAGGATCAGGTTAGGGAACGCTTAGACTAGATATAAAAAACTAGATATACAAAAATGCCTGAGGCATGACAGGATGCACATGTGGGTATTGGTGTCATTGCAAGATCACTCTCACTTATCTTTGAAAAGTTATGGTGACTGAGGTAGGTTCCTAGGAGCAGAAGAAAGTAAATGTCCCTCATATCTTCAAGAAGGACAAGAAGGGTAACTCAGACCAGTGCACCTGACCTCAGTCCTTAGGAAGATGATAGAGTAGCTAATCCCTGAAACTGTTTTGAGGGACAAGACAAGTCCAAGATTAATCCAACTCTATCCATGCATCTTCTCCGTATTTCATCAGTTTGTCTATGGGGATGTTGTTTGACAGAGTGCCAAAAGCTATGCTAAAACCAGACAAAACAATGTCAGCTTCTCTCCCCTCATCCACCAAACCAGTTATCTCTTTGTAGAGTGCTGTCACATTAGCAAGTCATAACTTCCCCTTCATAAATCCTTGCTGACTAGTCCCAATAACCTTCTCATTCTTCATATGTTTGGATTTGCTCCAGCACATTCTCAGTGATTTCTGGCCTCGACACATGTGAGGGTATATTTGAAGTTCTCTGTCTAGTTTTGGACTCCCCGCTACAAGGAAGTCCATGAACATATTTGAGCAAATCCACTGACTAAAGAACCAGAGCAAATATTTTAATAACAGGCTTTGTTCATCCTGGAAAAGAAAAGGTTAAGGGGAGAACTTCTTCTTGTCTCTAGCTGCCTTCCAAGTGGCTACAGAGAATATGGACCTAAGCTCTTCCTGCAGGTGCACATCAAAACATCAAGAAGCAATATACATGTTACCAAGAAACATTCTAACTGGATATAAGAAAAGAAAACAAACAGGTCAAACACTGAAATGGATCACCCAGAATCTACAGAAGCTCCTTCATGGAGATATTGAGAACTTGAGCAACTTTGAGCTACCTTACTCTCTGTCAAAGTATCTGGAAGGGCAGGTAGTGGGGAGGTGGTAGACCTGGTAGCTCCCAAAGGCTCCTTTCAACCTGAATTATTCAACAATCTCATGGACAACAGGGGTCCTGGTCAACTTCAAGAGTCCTCTAGTCCTTGATCTGCTGCAAGACAGGGTCAAGTGCATGCTACCTTCCCCCTATCCCCCCATCAGATAAAGAGTGGATTACACAAAGTGGATACACAAGAGAGAAGTTAGATCTTAGGGATCATGTACTTTTATAGAATGTGATAATGAAAAAAAATGCACTTTCACATGCTCAATAACCAGACTATTAATCTCCTTGCCACAGTATATCCGTGGCCAAGATCCCACCAATGCTTTGACTTGCTGGATGATGTTAGCAGCACTCAAATTTCTAAATTTCTAAATTTCAAATTTTCTAAAGCTGAAGTTAAAAAGTCTAACATGGCTTTAGGAAATGCTATTAAACCTCTTCTTTGTTGTTTTTGGTTAGGTTTGGTTTCAAATCTATTTCAGCATTCATAACAGCATTTTAGAGATGAAGTAGTGCACCACATCTACCCTTCCCAAGAATCTTTGCATCTTCTTGCTAAAGAGCTGGAATTACTTGAATTTCAGTGAGGGAATTTTAATGGTCATCATGACTAACGCCTGTAGAAAACCATACCAGAGGGGGAAGTGATGGTGTGCTGAGATCACTGCTTTTTGTGCTAACATGATGATCTGCTTGTCTGTACATTATTACACTGTTTGCAAACTGCTTTGCATAGGAACAGTCTGTTTGTTCAGTACTTGTTGCAGTGGGGTTTTGCTCCTAGTCTGGATGCTTTGTAATTAAAATGACATAACATTCCAAACCAGAATAATCTGGAGAGATTACAGACTCCAAAGGCTTGAAGAGCTGAGTTTAAGAGGGGCTGACTGACCTACCAGAGAGGTCATTTTATAATAAATACAGGGGGATCTTGGACAGCTCCACCTAAAGCTCAAGACATTGCACCTGTACTGACAAGATCTTCAGTTACTGTGGTTGGCATATACATGAGGACATCAGATGACAGGTGTTTTGATCTGGACTCAAATCCCTCCAGTCTTGTGTTATCACAGTCCTTAGACCCTGGCAAGGGCTCAGATATTCTGGTGGGAGACAGACGGGCAGAGCAGGAGGTCATTTTTGTGCATAGCTTGCTCCAAGGATGTTCTTCAAACCCATTGCTAAGTGTCTTATCTATCCTAAAGTGGTTTTGAGCTGAATTTCCAATGGGTTGACATGGATGTCCTATGTCTGTGTGTTTGTTGCCCTTTCTGTGTGTCTTCCCTGTAACTTTTGCAACTCATTGTCCAAATTAAAACCCATTTGGCAAAGTGTCAGAGATCTCAAAGGTTCTCAGAGGTTGTATTTCCACCTGCTTCAAAATCAACAAGACACAAGTCTGTAGGGAAATAAGCTTCATTAACTCTGATACTCATAATACCATGGTATCTTTGCTAGCTCACAAAAAAAAAAGTAAGCAAGATCATTTACCTCTTCAAACAAGGACAACAGATCCTAGTTTACACTCTGCCAGTCAAAGAATAGGAGAGAAAACTCTGACCACTAATCTTGTTTCTATTCAATGGACTAAGAACTGCATTTTCTTCTATATTGTTTTCCTAAGGTGCAAGAAAAGTCTAGTCTGTTTTTGGAAGTCATAGTAGAAATATAACTGCATATTTAGGGTAATGCACAGGTTTATCAATGTAACAGTAGACTGTAGGTCTGGATGATTGGTAGTGTTGTCCAGCCTGTGATGTGTTAACCACTAGGTACTTTGGAAAAACACGAAATTGTACTTGGGAAATGACTGCAAGAAAACCTGTCAAGGAGGAGAAAGGATGATACACTGTTCTGCATGACAGTGGGTAAGCCAAAACTTTGGAGATATCAACCAGCACATGGATAGTTAAAACTGAGGTCTCTAACAACAACAAAAACAAACAAACAAACAAAACAAAAAACAAACAAACAAACAAACAAAAAAAACAAAAACAAAAAAGGGCAACAAAAATCCACACAAAAACAAACAAATAAACAAATTGCAGGAACACTATGAAAAATTTGTTCTGAAGAAAATAGCTGGCTATTATTTTAAAGGAGGTTATGAGTCCCTGGTGTGACACAGCAATTCTTGTGTTTCTTTGTTCACAATGCTTACTTGTCTTGGAAAGTTTTGGGCAGAGAAGCTGGAAGAAAACCAGTTTGTTTGACTCATCTTCTGCTGAACACTACTGTCAAAAGAACCTTCCACTTCTACTTGCATATTTAAAACACAGATAAAACAGGGGATTCCTGGCCAGGTGGGAAACTCAAGAATAAGCAGAAACTAGGAAATTCACAGAAAACACATGAACTAGCCTGATGTAATATGGAAGGAAAGACACTTCTCCCAAGGGACCCTAAAATGCAGTTTTGTTGCAATATAGAAAATACTGGAAACTGCTGGACTAATGGTAGAAGAAAAGGACGTTTTCTAAGACAATGGTCAAAGGACATCTTTGTTTCCAAATATGTGTGTTTTTTCCCTTTTCCCCAACAGATCCAAAGATCTTTCTTAAATCAACACATTCATCCAGATTGAGTTCAGGAAAACATACCTTTGGAGATGCTATTTTTTCATGCTCTCTTCAATTCAAGATTTGAGAAGATCCGCTTCAAAACTCTATCTGACTCGGCCCCATCATACCACCTTTCAAGGGTTTCTCCAAGCCCTTCCACCTGTTCTACCATGTTCTAGAGATGATTGCAGCAGACTGCTTCTCCTTGCTCAGCCAAACAAATCTCATGCTCTGAGATGTTATCAGGGTGCTATTTAAGTCAACCAAGGCTGCTAAGGCTGTTCTTTAAAATGTGAGATAGGGGTAAAAATAGGATATGTACAGGGTTATTAAGTAAGTGGCAGAATAGGAATACAATTTTGGTAGCTCAAGGATAACTATTAGCATTGTGGAGTAAGGAACATCAAGGGATAACTGGAAAAGTCTTCAAGGACAGTGTTGATACAGATACTAGACTGTGCCTAAAAGTTTGTAGAAAAATATATATGTGAGTTTATTTATATAAATGTCTTCATGGATCCCAAGTCATTTGAATATCTAGGTACATTTTTATTGACTCTTAATTGGTAGATTTTGTGAGCTTTGTTTTTTCTTCTTTTAATTTAATTTGTGTTGTAGTAGAGACTCATCTGTTACATTCTCTAGACCCTGTGAGACACCAGCAGCTGAAATCTGCCCTTCAGTCTAACGCAAAAGTAATGATTCACTGGAGTAATTGTTTTTGTTCCTGCAGAATTCTAGAGACAGACTTTCATTTAATCCATAAATCTTTCTCTCTTCCCCTCTTCCCTTCCCTTCCCTTCCCTTCCCTTCCCTTCCCTTCCCTTCCCTTCCCTTCCCTTCTTCATCTCTTCTCTGTTTCTGTCTCTGAGATTTTTAAGAGCTCAGACAAGCTCAGACAAGCAACCATGACTGAAGACCAAGCTTTTAACTGGTGGCATAAAGGTCATATCCTGCTCATGTTAAATAGCCAAATCACCAACTGGAGAACTGTACACAGGGAGGACAAACATATGGAAAGGAGGAGACAGGACAAGAGGTAGTGGACACAAACTTGAACATAGAAAGTTCCATCTAAATATGAGAAGGAACTTCTTTGCTTTGAGGGTGTCAGAGCACTGGAACAGGCTGCCCAGAGAGGTGGCAGAATCTCCATCTCTGCAGACATTCCAAACCTGCCTGGACATGATCCTGTGCAGCCTGCTCTAGGTGAACATGCTCTGGCAGGAAGGTTGGACTAGATGATCTCCAGAGGTCCCTTCCGACCCCTAACATTCTGTGATTCTGTGATGTGTGAGACTACCTGTACTTCTGAACACAAGGTTCTATCTCACAAGATTCTCAGCCTCTAAGGGCACTGCTCAGCTCAGCTCATATGTGTATTCCCAAACACTGCTCCTCCCAAAAGAAGGTGACTACATTCAGGACATCTACTGGACATAGTCCTTAGCCTGTGCTGTTCCCAAAACCATACCTCGAGTTTGTCCCATCAAGCTGGCACAGGCCAAAGCATCCCAGAATGAAGCAGGATGGACTACCACAGGCCAGCATTTGTGTTATGTGCACCTCCCTGTGTTGAGATCACACATAGATGTTCATAGGCTAGATCAGTCTCAGTGAGTACAAACAACATTCAAAGATCTACCTCCTCTAATTTCATTACTGTAGCATCTTCTAAATCCATGGAAGAAAGGTCATGCATTTTGAAAGCTAACAGTACTTTATTTTGACAACTAGAAACCACATCCAAGAGTAATTCACACAACAGGTAATAGGACATAGTTTGCCCAAAGAAACATCTATTTATTATGCTCTCAAATTGCTGCATGTCTCTAACCATGCCCTCTGTCAAAACAAGCAGCAGTGTTCTTACTCCGTTTTCTTTTTACTTCTTCATCAGTCTATCAAAATAAACAAAAATATCCAACTAGCTCTTCACAAAGGACTAATAAGGGTGATACCTTCAGAGACTTCCTACAAAGAAATCAGGCATTTACAAGAGACTGCTATTTTTAGTCATCCCAGCTCCATTTGCTCTTTTTTATGTGCCACTGACACTGTTGGGGTGCTGTCACCAAGTGGCAATTCTGGTTGTTTGCACAGCAGCATAAAACATACAACCACAGTACTGCTGTACCTCAAGATGTCTTAGTTAACCAACTCTGCATGCGTTTGGTTGCTTTCAGAGTACTCAGTGGGCCCAAAGATGCACGCACAAGAGTGACTTCTTATGGGAAATAGACTTCTATTTTTCTCTTGGTGGCTTGATGGTTTATGGACATCTCTGTTTTATGCCAGCGAATTGAAGCAGAACAGCCAGAATTAGACATAGACAGTCTAGGAAGTGTGCCAGCTAATAAATTCTACAGTAAACAGGGAATCCCACCTGCTTGCAGATGTCTCTCTTGTTTTGTGGGACAAGAGCAATGTGTTTAGTAGTATCAAACCATTATAAAACATTTAAATAAATTCCCAAAGTAGGAAGTTGCCATGGTGCGTTCAATACTGGCACAGATTTCTCCCAGTAGAGTTCAAAGTGGAACAGAAGGCTACGAATAGATATGCATACAAGCTGAGAAACCCAGGTTAAATTGTTCTTTGGAATAAACTCAGAATACAGTTAATGACATTCTCTGATGGTGGACAAGCTGATGTAAAATATTCTATCTCCAACAAGCACCCACTCTTTGTTAATTTAAGGGAGCCATCTTACTATTTTCCAGGTATTACTGATTTCTTCGGATGGGAGAGCTCAAAACTGGCAGCATTTTTGCTCTGTTATACCTTTGTATTGGTCTGACTTCACATGTTCTCTGCATGCTTCCAGTGACTACAGACTGGAGTCATCTGCCTGAAAGAATGACAGCCCAAAGGCCTCTGGGAAAAAAAAAAAAATAGTAACCTCCCTAGTTTTGTGAGGAAAATGGGCCTTGAGGAATGTGTCAGTATGACCTTCTGCACCTATCAGCTCTTCCCTGGGAAGGAGGGAATTAAATCTCCCAGCTTTCATAGGGGCACAGCATGGTAAAGCATTTTGGAAGACTGAGAGTAATCAAAACCTTGAGGAAATCAAAGATAGAACTTTATAATAAAATTCACAGAGACAGAGCAGACTTCCTGAGTTCTGTTATTCCAGGCCTTTTCCTGAGACATGGTCAGTTCCGCCTAGGTCCACCCCGATCCACCTGTGTAGGATGGGATGTTACTCTTTCCACACTAAGCATTTCCCACCCTTTCCAACAATCTGTGTGTTTCATTAGGCTTCCTGATGAAAGCATGTTGATAACTTTCAAACTTATCTCCTATTCTTGTATGCAAAGCCTTTTTCATTTCCTGGGCCATCCCCCACAGACCCGTGGTCTGGATTCTTCTGTTTGTTCTGGCAAGACTGTTCTATCAACTCCTCCTTTCATTAAGCCTCACACATCTGAGCTCTCTCCTTCACATATTTATCAGCAAGAATTTTTGTGAGGTTTTGGCCCGCAAGTGGTGGTGGGTGAATAGTTCACATAGCCTGCAGTAGACTTGTTACAGGACTGGAAATTTGTGTCTCACCTGCAGATAGCTTTTTGATAGTGTAGGCTGAGCATTCAAAGGAACTCAGATACTTTGAATAGCCTTTGGTAACATAAAATGAAAAGTCTGGGCCACTAGTCCTGAAATCTCTGTCAAACTCTAGCTTGATTCTTGGCACCTATCTCAGAAGCAGGTAAAATAATCCTAGTCAAACCAAAGATGTGGTCGAAACATGGATTCTGATTAGCCCAAGAGCATTTCAGTGTGACTCCTTCCCACTACAAACCCGCTAAGCCTGATATACACATAAATACAACATGTTCAAGGGACATCCTATCAGACAGCAAAACTACACTTTCAGGACATGGAGGGAAACATTTAAGGGGTCAAAGCCAACCACACTAAGGTCTAAGTTCAATTAATTGATCCTTTTTCCACATGAAGGCAAAACAACAACAACAACAACAACCAAACAAAGAAAATATGACTATATTACTAGTGAAGCAGTACTCTGAAGTTTCCTGGAATGATGTTTCCTGCAATGATGGTTTGTACTACCTGATAATCATACACTCACTTCCAATTGCTCCTTCCTTAGTTTTTCTCTTTGTAGCCTGTTTAAGTATTCAACACATTTTGAAACACTATTTAGGAAACTCCTTCTTACTCTTCAGTTTCAATGAGAGGATTTCTCTTCCATTGTGATTTTCAGACACTTCATATTAATATTCCACAATAATTTTCACCAGAAAGATAGTCTCTTATATCATAATGTGTATAAGTGATATTTCAACATGACTGCTCCTCATTAACACATAGAGATTTTTCAAATCCTAATTAGGAGACAGAAAAGAAGCGCATTCCACTCCTTTCAAGACCTCCCTTCTCTCACAACTTCTGCTATATATTTTACATACCTTTCCCTCTCCCTCTGCCATTTTATCTTGCACAAATGCACCATGTCAGCTTTTCTGCATATCCTTTGTATTTTCAGACCTTATGGAACATGGAGGCATCTAAATCATTTTCCATATGATCAGGAGGTGATGGAGAGTGTCCAAAGATGGTCAACAAAGCTGATGAAGAGTCTAGAGAACAAATCTTGTGAAGAGTGGCTGAAGGACCTGGGCTTGTTGAGCCTGGAGAAAAGGAGGCTCAGGGGAGACCTCACTCTTGACAACTCCCTGACAGGAGGTTGGAGACAAGTGGGAGTTGGTCTCTTCTCCTGAGTAACAAGTGATAGGATAAGAGGAAATGGCTTCAAGCTGGGCCAAGGGAAGTTTAGGATGGACATCAGGAAAAATTTCTTCCCCAAAAGCTTTGTCAAGGCCTGGCCCAGGTTGCCCAGGGCAGTGGTGGAGTCCCCATCCCTGGAGGGGTTTCAAAGATGTGGAGATGTGACACTTAGTGACATGGTTTAGTGTCAGATGTGGCACTGTTAGGTTTACAGTTAGAGTCAATGATCTAAAAGGTCTTTTCTGACCTAAATGATTCTATGATTCCATGATTCTATCCTGTACTATACCATATATTAATATGCCATTTCATACTGCATCATAACAAACTGCATTGCATACGATGGTGTTGTAGTGTGTTGTATTTCATTGTTCTGGACTGGAATGTAGTTTATTTTGTGGCAATGTTTTATATCATAGTGTACCCTCATCTCATCTTACACACTAGCACTAATTAACCAGACAGGGCTGATAACCCCATGATAATAATGGTAGGTCCTGCATTTGCATTTGAAACTGAGTTTCAGGCTGATCTCAATATTTATCTCAGAAAAAAATGGCTTCTTTGGCTGTTTTTGAAGAAGTGATATTTCTACGAGAAATGTCTCCTTTCAGGGGATTTGTCTTTTTTCAATAAACAAAACAAAGAGCCCTCCTTCCCCTTCACCCCAATCCCAAACCATCACTTGACATTTTTTGGTCTTCTACTAAAGCCCTCAAGTTTATACATTTCATCTGAAAAAGGTGCCTGTTCTGCAGAAACCCTGCAATGTTCTGTAAGAAAAATAAAGAAATGCTGTGACCATTTTCCATAGAGTCTTGGTCTTTCTTGTAGCCTCTGTTATAATAACATACATGAGCTTTTCTTGGTGTTAGTTCTAGGGAATTTTAATGATGTTACCATCAGGATCCCAATCCCCACCACAGTCTGCTAAAGAGTTCTCTGTGTAGCCACATTGCTGTTCCAGGGTTGCTCCTCTCTTGTACTACTGAGAGAAAAGCCAGCCTTGGGGTTTTGTCCAGGGGTGGTCCCAGAGTGTCACAGACTGGAGCTCATCTGTGGGGTCTGCACGGCTCCTAGAATTTGAGTAAATGCATGGGTGCACATGTGTGTCCTGCCTGTGATTTTGTGTAAGCGTGTGACATCGCTTGTGCACATCAGTGATCACGATACAGCTTTCATACAGCTCCAGGTATGTTATACTTGTGTGTGGGAATGAAGGCTGCGTCAAAAGAAACACGTCCACCAAGTCAAGAGAGATGATTTCCCCCCCCTCTACTTTGTTCTGGTGAGACTTCACTTGGAGAACTGTGTCCAGCTCTGGAGTCCTCAGAACAGGAAAGACATGGACCTGTTGGAGTGAGTCCAGAGGAGACCATGAAGGTAATCCAAGGGCTGCAACCCCTCTGCTGTAAGGACAAGCTGAGAGACTTGGGATTGTTCAGCCTCACGGCTCTGGGGAGACCTTCTTGGGGCCTTTCAGGACTTAAAAGGGAGCTACAGAAAGGAAATCTTTTTAGCAGGGTCTGTTGTGACAGAACAAGGGGTGATGGTTTTAAACTAGAAGAGGGGAGATTTAGACTAGATATAAGGATGATTTTTTTTTTTTTTTTTTTTTTTACAATGAGGATGGTGAAACACTGGCACAGGTTGCCCAGAAAGGTGGTAGGTGCCCCATTACTGGAAACATTCGAGATGAGATTTCGCAAGGCTCTGAGCAACTTGCTGTAGTTGAAGATGTCCCTGCTCAGTGCAGGGTGGTTGGACTAGAAGACCTTTAAAGGTCCTTTCCACACAAAACATTATATGATTCTATGAGAGTCTGAATCTGTGTGAATCCAGGAATCTCCCCAAATGTAACTTTGGAAGGTTAGAAATCTCGTGCTATGTGCATGTGTTCTGTCCTGTGTGTCTGCATGTGTGTTTGCATGTTGGCACAATAAATATTTAAAGCCTCCATGTAATTTATATATTACAACCTTGTCAAAGATAAGACATCTCTTTAAAAAGTGGTAGGATCTCTGAATTCATCTTTCTTCCATAAATTCTGTCAAATTAGCAATTGGTACACTGGAGGAACACAGCACAGGTCATGATTTGACATGTCATAGCAGTGCTTTTATCTTTATAGAAACATTATGCATTTCTACTGCACTTGCCATTACAGAATTAATACATTAATCTGCAAACAGAATAGTATTTTGCAAAATATGGTGTTGTGGCGATTCAGAATGTCTCTGTATGCATGCTGCACTTTATTACAGAGCATTTTAGCATATGTTAGGGTGTCATTAGGTTTATGGTAAATTACAGTTGAAGCTGGCTTTGCTTAGCATGGATGGTTTCACCAGGGAGAACTGTCATTGCACATATGGTGGATTACATCTGAGTCTTCCTTTATGTTCAATGTCCTCTACTTATATTTACAGGGAATGAATTCACAGATTTCCATCCCATAACCCAGGGATTTATTTTTATAGAGAGTGGAAATAGCATTGGTTTATTTCACTTAGTAATTTGTGGCTTTTAATGCTTGTCAGATAGGTTTCATTTTTTACAAATAACACAAAAGAAGGAATATGCAAATCCAGCTTATATTTCTGGAGGTTTCCCATATCAAAAGGATTCAGAATTAAAAGAGAAAAAAAAAAGAGAGAAAAGCTGAATGAATTTTATTTGGGAGGAACTCAATTACACTTTGGTATTTCTTCACACAGATAAAATTAAAAAATAAATTAAAAAAAAGGCAACAAAAAACAAAAACAAAAAAAACCCAAAACCTTCCTTCCAAAACTCACTTACTTTTTTCACCTGGAATGTTTTCAGGTGTTGGAAAACCAAAGTAGGTTTTTGCATATAGCTGCCAAAAATAAACACTGCTCACCTTTTAAACATGAAAATTCTCTCTTTCTAAAATCTTTCAAATCCAGTTCTTTGGTTTTTCTGTTTTTAATTAAAACTTGAAGAGTTCTGCCAGATATAAACTGTTTGCATGAAAACTTTGATTTGATGAAAAAAAGGTATTTTTTATCCCTGAATGTTTAACATTTCTTGCAGCAGTGCTTTGTAGTTATGAGACAGGATCCCTCTTACTCAGTATTGTGCAAAAGCAGACATTTTCTTGAGAGTTTGGTCAACTTGCTATTTCTGGTTTGCAGATACGGAATGTAATATGACTTCCTGCTGCGTGTATGATAACAAAGGACCTCATTGCACTAGATATTTTATACCACATTGCAAGACTTACTCATGCACCTCTCAAATGTACACCCTTATTAGAATGAACAAAGCGTCTATTTGCCCTTTTCCTTCCCCTATTTCATGATGATGAATGTGAAGCTTTAGGTGATGAGAGACCCTATCCATAACTGTTGTGTTTTGTTTTGTTTTTCCCTCAGTAAGCAGCAAGTAGATTTAGGAATATAAATTTTCTTCCGCTCCTAGCAAACATTTTTTTGAATAACAATGGTGGATGTCACATAGAAGACAGTAACAACCAAATTACTCAGGTTTTTTCACACAATGAGTGACTCTCACTCCTTCCACCCTATCTTTTAACTGTCCAGGTTTTACATTTTTAGCTCTGCAGAGGCTTAACCAACCAATCTGATGAATTGCAGAAGACTTATTGTCCTTCTGTAAGCACCGTGATTGAAAAGCCAATTCACTGATGGAGACAGGCCAGTGTATTAACCATCTCCACCTTCCCCAGATTAGACTTGTTCTTCGGGGTGAGGTAGGTCCAGCGTGCAGACGAGTCAGCTTAAATAAAAGTCACTTTTACGGTTATCTTCCTTGGAGGAACTTTAAAACCATTAAGTCTGCAGAATTTGTGTAAGCTTGCTAGTTAGATTAGAGATTGTGCTGAGATTTATATCGATACTCCCCAAAGAGACATACCCACAGTGCTTCTGAGCAGCCCGAAATGTTTACCGAGACCTTAAAAAAATAAGAGGTTTGTATTGCTGTCATTGCTAATAGCAGTCTTAAAATTTATAAATTGACTTATATTACATTTAAATAAATAAATAAATAACAACATTATAAATTTCTTAATAAGAAATGGTGAAAACACTGCTGCAATATTCGTTTCCTTTAAACATGGGCAAGCTTGTGAATGGGGAAACTGTGGACTCCAAAACTCTATATACTGCAAATAAACCCCTATTTGTATTTTCATGTCTCCAGGACATTTTGCAAAGGAAATTTTTAACCTTCACAAACACCCACCCACCACTGAAATGGAGCCAAGTCTGGGGGAGGATTCATGTCACTGTGGAATGGGACCCACAGTGAATTAAAAGGAAGAGCAGGAGCAATACGAGAAAGAATTCCCAAATTCTCAAGGATTCCTCTAGTGCATTTGCAGAGTGCATTTCTCAGACAGAGGTATGACTATACAAAGTCTTCTGCATCTTGAGCTCTATGGCTTTTTCATAGTCCTGATCACAAGAGAATCATACATTACCCCAAACCTGCTGGGTGCTTTGGGACAATGTTGGACTAGATGATCTTAAAGGTCTTTTAAAATTAGTCTTTTTTTCCAAAACCCTTTTCAGCTTTGATGCTCAGAAGTGTTTGCATTTCCAGCCAACATTCATTCAAGATGAGTTTTTAGCTCTTTGTCCTGGTTCCAGCTTTATCTTGCAGCTAAAATAATTCTTCCTCCTCCCTGCTGCTTGTCTAGAGGAAGAAATTGTAGACCAGACATACTCCTACACAGCTCTCCGTTCAAGCCAGGCTTTTCTAGTCTTTTCTATTAAAAGAAGCTCCTCTTAGCTCTGACAGTTCTTGAAGGCTTTCCCTGAAAGCATTTCACATTGCACCCATCTTGCCTGAGTGAAGGTGAATGGTCTGGTTTGTGACATTCCCAACAAGCTGTCGGTTTACACAAATATGAAAGCTTTGCTCTCTCTACAATATCCACAGAATCACAGAATGGTTTGAGTTGGTCATCTAGTCCAACACCCCTGCACTGAGCAGAGACATCTTCAACTAGAGCAGTTTACTCAGAGACCTGTCCAACCTGATCTTGAATATTTCCAGAGATAGGGCTTCTTCTACTACCATTCTGGGCAACCTAGGCTAGTGTTTCACCACCCTCATTGTAAAAAATTTCTTCTTTATATCATTCTCTTCTGATACAGTGATACAGCATCACATTCACCTTTTCACACCTTTTCACATCTGCAACTAGGAAACACAATTTCAGTGAGAAGATTGGATCTCAGGACATGGAATCACACATTCATCTCACCTGGGGCCCATGGTCCCACATTACCCACTCACACTAGATGTACAAACCTGCCCCCAGGTCTGCCTGGCTCCTTGATCACCTATCTGCCAATCTTTGCATGAAGGTCACTCTGCAGTGGCCACTAAAAATACGTGGAAAAAGGAGAAAGGGAAGAGTTGCCAACTCAGTGTGTCAGACACTCCAGCAGATCCCAGGGCAGCAAGGCACAGACCTCTCTCTCAGACTTCTTACTTGATAGCGTGGCACTGGGACTGTCTGTTCCCAAACAGATGAACCCACGACTCTAGCTCATTTGAAGCCTCCCTTCTTAATTAGGCAAGCATTTTTACAGAGCTGTTCTGGTTGCTGTGTGTATTAAAGCTAACTTAGGTTATGATTTTTTAGTGTCACAAGAGGAAAAAAAAAAGCCTTTCGCTCAGAAGCGACATTTTGTTTTAATTTTTTCTCTTGCAACTAAGATAAATAAAACAAGCATTCCAATTTGAAACTAAAGTTTGTTGTTTTGAACTCCTTTCCTCCAGAAATGATCCTGGAAAATATTTTTTCCACAAAACAGTTCAATTTCTATGAAAGTAAACATCTTAGGAAAAGAAAAAAAAGTAAATTTTTTTTTTTATTTTATCAGCTGGTCACAAGAGATATGACTGTGCAGTCACTGCTGTTCCTCAGTGCCATCCCTCCGAAAGCTCAAATGACTCCTGAAGATCAAACTTATTGGCATTACAGGACCATTTCATCTGGGTCCTATCTAATTGGTTGCTGCTTTCAGTTCTCAGTAGCTCAGAATTAGGTGAATAATGAACTGTAAACACCAGAACCTAAGTAACAAGACTTTTCAAGCCCATAGGCAAGTTAAGCAAGCCTTTTTTAAAAAAAGATTCTTGAATTTATGTCTAAGTTGAGCTTGGCTCTTTAGATAAATACCTGTTATTTTTTATCCCATTCTTTAACTAATCAGTGCCTTAGTTTCCTCTCAAATTAAATGAGGATAAATAAGGTCATCACTTCAGAGAAGGAGGGAGGAAGGGAAAAGGATACTTTGATCTTCCCAAAATGCTCTGAGGTTCACAAAGATGAAAACCCTATTTTTATCCATTCTCCAGGAGTTTTCATGATCAAGACAGCTTGTCCAAAGCTCATGTCTCTGTTCTGTGTGGTTCTTCAGCCACAGAGAATAAACCTCTTGCTGTCGAGCACAGTCTAGAGACTCCAACCCTCCATCAGGGTAGAGCTGTAGACATGAACCAGGAAAGAAAGGTAAGTCTGGCCATCAGCATGGAGCTGAAACTCAATAGTTTCATACTCTTTACCGGAAAAGTTGAGAACAAAATATGAAGCTCATTCCTACTTTCCATCAGTGCCACTATAAGGAGCAGAGAAAAAACAAGTGCAACCCCATCACTTCACGCAACAAACCCCAAGCAAAGGAGGGAGAATCTGGGAATGCAAAGGAAGATGCAACAAAGGCAGACCTAGGGTGGGAAAAGACCTGACTCACTCCTCCAAGATGTCATTGTTGCCAGTTACTTATCTTCCTGTCAGTAAGAAAGAAACATTGCTAGTTCCTAAATAAAACTGTGACAGGGAAAATCTTACCTCTATCCCCTTTCCTGAACTCTCATTCACCCCCTTTGAGAGGTGAGAGAAATGCTCAGGGCTTTGTACTGGAGAGAAGGGGAGAAGTGAGATCTGACTGCTTCTCCCAGCAGGAAGAAACCTGAGAGAGGTCTAAATTTGCATTTAGAAATGCTTTTTTGAAAGCAATGTTTTCTACCGACTCATGTTATTGCTCCTGGGTAAGTCAGAAATGTAGGACCAGAAGAGCTGCCATGGCAAGCTGGAGCTGTGATCTGCCTTCTACAGAGACTGCAACAGGTACCCTGGGAGATGAAATACTGTCCTGAGCCATCAAGTGTAACATTCCCCTGGACAAATTTTTCTTAGGTGCTATATATTGCTTTAGCATGTGAAAACCTAGAAAATAGACTTGTGTATGAAGGTATTGCCTATTTGAAAATGTAGTGCTATCAACAGGAATATCTGTGCTGTCTCATGGTTTGTTTCTTTATTATTTATTTATTTAAATGATAGCCTGGGGCTAATAATCCACATTTGTGGGACCAGGTTCATCTAATTTCCAACTTTCTACCATATGTTATTTCTTTAACCTATAAATTCAGTGTCTGATCTGCAGAAATCATAGAATCATAGGATGGTTAGGGTTGGAAGGTACCTTCAAGATCATCTAGTCCCAACCCACCTACCACAGGCAGGGACATCTCTTACTAGACCAGCTTGCTCAAAGCCCCATCCAACCCAGTTTTGAACACATCCTGTGATGAAGCATCCACAATTTCTCTGGGCTACCTTTTTCAGTGTCTCACCACCCTCATAGTGACAACTTTGTCTTAATTTCTAATCTAAATCTACCCTCTTCCAGTCTGAAGCCATTACCCCTTTTCCTATCACTGTGCTACTTGTCGAAAGTCCCTTCCCATCTTTCTTGTAGATGTCCTTCAGATACCGGAAGGCCACAATAAGGTCTCTCCAGAGCCTTCATTTCTCTGGACTGAACAACCCCAACTTTCTCAGCCTGTCCTAGGAGATGTGTTCCAACCCTCTGATCGTCTTTGTGGCCCTTCTCTGGACCTGTTTCTCCATTGTCACTGGTTAGAGGGATGTACAGTGAAAGAGAAGTTCAACCCCACTGTCATGGAAGACCCATCTTAGGACAAGAGAGCTGCTGGTCTGTCTGCATGGATGGCAGAGGGACTCTATAGTATTTATCATAACATTATCTCTCCTCAGACTAAAGGGACTGTGCACAAATGACCTTCTGCTCTGTATTTCATATATCCATTGCTGCATTAATGTTCAAGAAAAAAGTGAAAGAAAAAAAAAGGAGGGAAAAAAACCAAAATCAGAGAAACTTGAAGAGTTAAAAATGAACTTATTCTTCATTAGGTACCTCATTAAGCAGTAAACAAATGTGGATGTGTGAAATAACAGACCTCAGCCCACACAGTGAGCAATCCCCATTTGAAAACTCTTCTTTTCTTCCCTAGCTCGCTAATTTTTTGAAGATGCAGGCTGAGAAAAGAGAAGAAACCCAAATAAATGTGCTGATGTGAATGCTTGAGTTAATGAGAGTCAGAGGCTGGGAGGGTGGATGAGGACTATGACCTCAGGTGAACAGTGAGTGAAGTATTGGTCAAGGAGTAGAGGATGATACTAGAAACAGGGACAAGAATCCAGCACAGATCATGTCCCTTTTCTTGAAAAGGGAAGGAGTGAGGAAGGGGGAGGAAGCGGGAAGGAGAGGAACATCTATCCCTGCTCTAATTCAGCATCATGGCCCCATAAATATCTGGAAACTTCCTACTGCCCTGATTGTGTTCCATCATGTCTGTGACTGCCATGTAAATCTTTTAAAGCTGGTTTAAGACTCATTGGGGTTGACAAAATTGTCCATGTTACCCTATCCACTTTGTTCTGGGAAAGAAATCTGTCAGGAACAGAGGTCCAGATCTCCATACAGCCCCACCAAGTACCTACAGTGGGTGATGGCGTTGGGAAAACGTGATGATAAAACTTACTCTTACCTGCCCTCCTCTATCCTGAAAACAAAACAAAGATTAGCAGATGGGATACAACTGGATGTACTTCACTAGTGGTACCTGGAGAAGCAGATTCACCCTGCAGACCGCATGGTCAGTTTTGTTTTGACCCTGTGCACTGGTTCCCTGTGTCAGCAACAGGCATCTGCCCTGTGGAGGTGAACACTGTGAGCTGAGGAGCATGCTTCTTCAAGAGATGCTCTTCAGTGCGTAAGAACATGCAGAAAAACTGTTCCTCATTTGCAGCACTGCAGCGACATCTCTCTCTGGCTCTGTGATGGCTCTTCAGGGGCCAAGGGACAGGCCCTTACACAGTGAATGATGAGTTGTTACCCATATGCGAATTCCCGGTGAAATCTGCTCATGACCACTGCAACTCCTACCCAGAATATACTAGGCTCTGAGAAGCCAATCAAAATAGGTTTTTGAAGCTCAGGATAAAAAGAAGATATAGTTCTACCTCTGGAAGTACTTCTGTTGTTCTGTTCCAGAAATACACAGACTTGTAAGTCCTTAGTATCAGTGCTGTTTCAGTCTATGTAGAATACCAAAATGTTTCTAAACAGTATATTGATCTCCAGCTTCCTACTAGAAATAGAGAGGGAAATCAGTTCACATCCTCCTGCAACCCATTCGCAAAGTGAAATACCACCATGCACAGGGCAACAGTACACTTTGATCAGAAAGTGGATGAAAATCTGATTGGCAAAACTCAGCTGCTAATAGCTAAGTAAGATAAAATGAACAGTAAGCAACCTGAAATTTATAGAAGATTGAAAAGGACAATGGATCGCCCAGACAGGCTCTAATGTGAAGTGATGAAATATTCACTGACCTCAGACATAGGACCAAAGCGCTGACTATAAATAAATCTGACAGGGTACTCAGGGGTAGATGAAACAGCAAAGTACAGTGAGGCAAAGCTGGAGTGCTTGGTGGGGCCAAGCAGACATTCATCTGACAGTGGGTAGAATGAAGCTGGGTGAATCTTTGGTGAGCCTTAAATGAAATGTAAACCAGATCTTAAGGAACAAAACACAAGATGAAGAAACACCGAAATGATGTCAAACAGTATTGCTGGGAAGTCCAGTCTCTGCTTTTTTACTAGCAAATGCAAAATTAAACATCTCTGTACCAGCAAAATTAAACAGATTGATATGATGATATCAGAAATGCATCCCTGAAGGTGAATTTCAGTGAAAAAGGATCCATAAAGGAACAGGACACCAAGAGAAGTGTTCTGGAATAATACATAGCGCCCTTTGCCTCTCAGTCATTAAAATCAATAATAGAGAGGTGTCATCAGATGCATTGTTGAGTTGCCACCTGTCAGCTGGGCTGGCATGAATGGTTTTGTGAGGTTCACCTCAGCTGAAACACCCTGAAGATGGTTTAAGCTATTGTGTTTTACTACATCACTGGGTTTGACTCAGAGTGTAAATATTGCTGGGTACCTGGGCTCAGTCAAATTTGGGCTGTGATCACCATAAAGCACCTGATGACCTGCTGTCAAACTAAGCACAAACTTACTTCAATAATTTCACTCATTACTGTGAGTCATTTCCGGCTCTTGTATATCACCAAAGGTTGTAGCTCAGTCATTTGTAAAGGGGTGTAAATCACTCCTAGATGAATGGTATCATATCTTTTTCTGTAGTTGGACCTGAAACGGACACTGAGCTAAAGCAATCCAAACAAGAATAAGTCTGACCTTGGCTCTTCTATCCATGGTGTGAATTCTGCTTCTAGACACACAGCTTTATTATCCTATATGCTGATGTCATGTTCCCTGACAGCATTTAATGTGCTTTATATTTAAGATCATACTCGGACCACTTACTGCAAACAGTTAATAGATCTGCAAGAGCCTACTACTGTGTGCCAAGTATGAACAAATCTGCTAAAGAGAGAGACCAGACCTTGGATGCCTATTCAGTCAGTAGTCAGTAAACAGGTAGGCACCCCATGGGAAAATATTTGAATCCAGTCCTTACTGTTCCCTACTGAAAGAGAGGATTCAGTTTTGCCAGTGCTCTCCTGATCAACTTTTGCAGCTGTCAAAACTGTGTTTTGCAGGACACTAGTTTATTGAAGCCAAAATACTTCTCCTACATCCTTTTGGATTGGAAGGTATTTAAGTAGATTGTCTGATTAGGTCAACAGAGAAACACCTGAATCCAAAGTCAGATGTTCATCACAGGTGATGAATATAGAGAAGGTTTTTGGAGGTCCAAAATTCTGCTGATTATGATTCCAGAGGTAATAACCAGTCATCTGAGCAGAAAAGAGCTGGCAGGACAGAGGGCTGTCATATGCCAGACAGCCACAATTTTGGTCTTGCTGGCTCTTTTATTTAATCCTAAGTCTTGTAAATTTTCTGTTTTTTCTTAGAGTCTGACTGGGGGAAAAAAAAAAAAAAAAAAAAGAGAGGGAAGCTTCTGCTCCTTTTCTTACAGAAAGCAAATAAGCAAAACAAACTAGAGTACAAGCAAGTGATTTGACTGAGGGTATCATGACAGATCAGAAGTGAAGCTCTCCAGGTCTCAGTCCAGAAATGCAAGGTCTATTGTCCTGCCCTTTGACCCAAAGCTAATTCCCAGTTGGCCAGCTGTTTGGACAGACGGTCTTTACGCTGTGACATCCAAGGCAGCTGATATAGCGCTGTCTGTGTCCTTTCCTGGTATATTATTTCCCATAGTCAGTGACCAACAACATATTGAGGAGGCACACTTAGCTAGGGATATAGGCCTCATCTTGAATCCTCCAGTCTTAACAAATGAAAGGTAGAGTCAATAATGCTTTCTTTTGTTTTCTGATATTATTTCTGATTTAGGGAGATAGCAGACTTACTGACAGCTGATTGAGCCCAGCAGTACTGCAGCCAATTGTTTATCACGTCATTTCATTGCAGGCAGCTGCCCCATCCCTTGCTGCATTGTTTATATTTTGGGGTATTATTGTTGTGATGCAACAGGCACCTTGTTACTTGTTACTTTTATAAGGGGAATAATATTAAGCCTGAAATACTGTTGCTGGTGATGATGAGTGAAATAATCCCTCTTTATGACTGAAAAATCAGAAACATCCTAGTATGTGAGTGAGGATTGTTCTGACACAGCCCATCTCTGGGTATAATTATAGATGAAGGCTGGAATCCAGCTCAGCAGCAGCAGCTGACTGGCACTGTAGTCTTGCTTTATAGTTCGTGAGCAGTCACTGAGCATATGCATATTTATAAGCAGTGTGTTGGGAGCAGCGATAAGAAGTTCAGAGAGATTCATTCAATAAAGTCCAGACCACACACACCAGCCAAAGTGCGTGGGTCTGATCTCGAGTGAAAGAATCACAATGGGGGAGTAGAGGAAGAGCTGAAAGGAGATAAACGGGCACAGAAATGAAGCAAATCCCAGAGCACAGCAGAGAGGTAATGGCAGTGCTGCAGTTAAACAGCAGAGTTACTTGTAAATAAACAGTAGTTCAAGGAGGACTTTCACAGGCATGAGCAAGAGAAAGAGAAGGGGCTTGTCTCAGTTCATGGCAGAAGAGATCAACCCCCACCTGGCTTCAGCCTCCTTTCAGGGCACTCTCAAGAGCGAAAAGGTCTTCCCTGAGCCTCCTTTTCTCCAGGCTAAACAACTCCAGTTCCCTCAGCCACTCCTCACAGGACTTGTGCTCTAAACCCTTCACCAGCTTTGTTTCTCTTCTTTGAACACACTCCAGCATCTCAATGTCCTTCTTGTAGTGAGGTGCCCAAAACTGAACATGTTTTCTGCTGATGTCTGCTATGACAAGAAACTTTGAAGAGAGTGTGACAGTGCCCACCTGCCCTAGAGAAGTCCTGCAAATCCCTAATGAAGATGTCCAATGCAGGCTCTAAACCATGTCCGTATTTTGTGTGCAGTTCATGTTGCATGTTCTCCCAAGCTTTCTGTGAAGGCTGCTTTGGTGGCAAACAAGGGGAATGCAGACAGGAACAGCCACAGTTGAGATACCAGACTACCACTCAGGGAAGCCAAATACACAGCTTGCACCCAGCAGCAGCTTCTCTTTATTATTATAGATATTACAGTATCATTTAGCTCTGACTGGGGCCCTGTTGTGCTGGGCTCTGTACACATGTAATGAAGCAGTTTAGGAGAGATTCATCAGACAAACTGAGCCATCTGTGACAGTCACCCTGAACTCCCTTTGCAATCAACAGGCACTTCCAGAGGGTAATTCCTCTTGTCCTTGAGTAGTCAGCTAAACAAGATATGAATCATGTTTTAAAATACCTGTTTTTCTGCCACTGCTAAGGGGGCTAGTTGAGTAATAGAGGTCTATGATGCATTTCTTTACATGTATTGGAGACAAATCACATATTCTTCTCCTTTCACCGCTGCTGAACTTGGGTGTGATAGCATTTGCCATAAGCCACACTGTAAGTGGCAGATGACTGGTTTGCTTGCCTATTCCCAGTGTATTACATTCATCCAAGGCTGCCTTTCTTCTTCCCATGAAACAGTTTCCATTTAGGAAATGCTGCTAGCACCTGGGCATCCCCTTGCCTTGCTAGTGGTGCTGAGGGCCGCTTTTATTTCATTCAAGCGGCACATTTTAATGAGAAGTAGCTATGTTAATTGCTTTGAATGTTCCTTCCTGATAAGTGCCTTTCAGAACTGCTTGGTAAATGGAGCTCTTTTCAGGCCACACCAACACTTTGGAATATCCCCAGACACTCACTTGCTGCCACATGCCAAAGAGATCACCTCTAACAAACATCATTGCAACCCAGAGCCCAATTACATCACAAAACAATCGCAAATGTATCTACAGTAGTGCAAGGGAATGTCAACTGCAGGAGAAGTTTCTGTCCCAGGACCCTGGGATATGATGTGGGTCTACAGAAGCAGAGAGGAAGAACTCTTAACGTTTTGCATGTCTTTATTGGGCCGACCTCATTAGCCTGGTTAATTTTGTATCCTTGCCTTTCCAGAGCAGAAGATGTTTCCTTGAAACTCTACAAAATGTAAATTTAAAGAATACAGAATTATCCACAGGATCTCTTTGATTATATATGTATATAATTATTTGTCTTTAACACTTCTTGATAGCATCACAGGCCATTTGTGCTCAGACTTGGCTACAAGGCCAACAGGGCCTACAGGAAAGATGGGGAGGGACTCTTTATTAGGGATTGTAGTGGGTAACAGTAATGGTTTTAAACTGAAAGAGGGTAGATTTGGGTTAGATATTAGGAAGAAATTTTTCACTGTGAGGATGAGGAGAACAGGTTTCCCAGGGAAGTTGTGGATGCCCTGCTTCTAGAAGTGTTCAAGGCCAGATTGGACGAGTCTTTGAGCAAACTGGTCGAGTGGAAGGCGTCCCTGCCCATGGCAGAGGAGTTGGAACTAGATGATCTTTAAGGTTCCTTCCAACAAAAACCATTCTATGATTCATTAACTGTGAAGTGAGATACTTCCTCCAAAAGCAGCTATGGGTTCATTGTCTCTTCCTGAAAAATATCCTTTCAGTCAGCAAAGTCCAGAAGAATGTCAAAACATGGTGCCACCTCAGCTGCCGAGTCCTATCTCTTTGCAAACTGGTGACTGAGTTGCAATTTTCTTTCACCTTCATTTCAGAGCCTATGGAAGGTGCTGTGCTGTGCTTGTAGTCTGGGAGCAAGGTAGAAAAAAAAAGAAAACAACATCAAAGCTGTCATTTCTTTTGGCAAGGAGTTGTATTATAAATGCATGAGATGTTCTCTAAAGTCTCTCCCCATTTACTTCTCTATCCTCTGCCTGCTGCAGTTTTCTCCACTGCTCATTCATAATGAATTCTGCTGTTTCATGGAAATGACCCATGTTGGGCTACACCAGGATAGTGATGTCTGTTTGGATTACCTTTGGGAGGGTGCTAATGAGAGCTGGCAGGGCCATTAGGGAGGTGAGCAGCTCTGGGGAAGAGCTACTTTTCAGCTGAGCACACCTGGGACACCCAGAGCTGACAGTGATCACATAATGCAATTAAAAAGCCAAGTTCGGGAAGTGTCAAGCTGTGTAGAGCTTGGTCTGTGAAGCATCCAGGAGAGCCTCCTTCACATCCCATTTATTGTGGGAAGGTTACAGCTCATGAGTGATACCCCTTTTTACTCATCTGCATCACCCCAGTAGAAACAGGATGCACAAACTCAAGGCCACTCTAGCCAAGTCCAACTCCTGCTAAATACTTTCAATTACATTTAAATACTATACGTAACCAGTAGGTTTTCCCAGTAACTTTTCACTCTAACTTGCCTTTGGAGGTGTTTGGAGGCGGGGCTATTTTCAATAATTTAATGCTAAACTGGACTTAAGACAGGTCCCATGAGGAACAGAGGGAGCTAGCATAGATGAATGGGGTGGTGGATCTTTCATTTGTTGCATAAAGTTGGATCTAAATCCAGAGCCTGGAGGACAAGCACAGATACAAGCAGACTAAAATTATAGTACAAACATAAGTTATTAGTATAAATGACCATGAGAACAGAATATCTTTTCTGTCAGCTAGGTCTTTCTGAAAAGGCTGGGAGTATTTCAAAAGATAATTACAGAAGCACTCTCTGCTGGGTAGATAGAGGATTTCTTGGAAGAATTTAATAACCTGTATCATGAAGTAGGTCAGGACAAAATTTGCAAAAGTAAGGAGACATTGTTATGAAGTCAGCAAGTCTTTTCTAGCTTTGCACTTTCCTCAGGCTGAGTAAATTTAGCTCATACAGGAAACCCATGATCTGTAATGGTTATTTAGATGAACCATTTCAAAATGATCCTGCACTTTGCCAAGACCTCTGCTAGTGCAGGTGAGTCAAATCCACCTTTGTTCATAAACTGAAAGTCAAATCCAGCTTCTTTCCCTTGTTTTTTGTTTTGTTTTGGTTGCAGTTTCTTTTTTGTTATTACTGCTGTTCTTGGTTATGTGGGGTTTTTTTGTTTGGTTGGTTGATTTTTTTGTTGTTTGGGTTTTTTTTTGTGAAAATGTTACACCCTGTGATTCAATCCTACGGAGGATGAATTTACCTGTATTGAATTTTACAGCTGAGCTGAGCTTTGGCTGTATGTTTTCATAAATGTTCTGTTACAGTCATTGGAGAACAAGCAGGTGGTTCAGTTGTCAAATACCATTTAATATACCAAGGACATTGTGTTGTCCTGCATTTACCAGTCAAAGAGATTTTGGGTGGCAGCTGAAATCACTCCCTAGAGTCATCACAGAATGTTTTTTGCAAGGAAAGCCATGGATCAGGGGCTCTACTGCCTACTTGCCAGCTGAGATCACATTCATTCCTCAGTCTGAAGTAAAAAATATTATGTGAAGAGCTAGTGACAATGACGTACCATCACCTAATGTAAAATCAAATCCACCTGACTATCTAGAAAGCTCACTAATTAAAATAGACATCAAATGCTGGAGTATTGCGTGGCAGAGAGAGATAATGAAACAATTTTTTAGAGAAGATCTAAAGTTTTGGTTGAAAAGAGAGTGAACATAGTTTTATTGGTTTTTCTTCTGAGCTCTGCCAAATTCAAGAAGGCTACAATAATAATAATTTGCTTTACCAACTTTCCTTCTACCAAACAGTCCCTATCTCTCCATATGCATAAGATGCCAGCTGGAAGTGTGTGTTGGGTACTGATGTACAAATTATTAGCACAACATGTATTTTTCTTTCCTTGAGAATGTCTATATCCAGCCTCGAACAGAGTGTACTATTCCTGTTCGTATTTATCTCATTAGTGCACTTAGATGTTGTCTGTCCTATTCCAAGAAAACACACAGTAGAGAATTCCAGGGCCAGACTCTCATCCTTTCTTTCCTTGAATACAGACCTTACCCTTAGGTACATTTTTCTACAATTTACCAAAATCAGAAACAATTGCACAAGTAGGGATATCAATTGTCTTCAAATCATTTTGATTCAAGGTTAAGTGCCTTTTCACTATGTGCTGTGAATGACTCCCCTGAAAGGAGCTGAAAAAGAATATATATATATAATGCTATGTAAATTCTGGATAATAACATGAATTTGCACCTCTTGGCCACTGCTTCATTTCAGAGCTCCCATGTTCTTCCTTTCTCACACCCATTAGATTGAAATGTCTTTTGCAAAACAGGGTCCCTTTGAAAATATTATATTAACCATAGCACTACCCATCTGAACCTGGCTGCCTTGGCTGAACAAGAATATATATATCTATATTTATATATAGGTATGTAAAATTGCCTTCTGATTTAATCATAGAATTATAGAATGTTTTAGGCTGGAAGGGACCTCTAGAAGTCATCTAGTCCAACCTCTCTGCACAAGTAGGGACATCTCTACATAGGTCAATCCAGATCTGCAGTCAGAATCAAGTACAGTTAGTCTGTAGCATGCTTTTGTGTTGCAATTTTATTTTTCTCCAGAGGGGATAAGTAGGAAAGGGAGACAAGATAGCTTTTTCTTAACTTTTGTCTCTATTCCACCAAAATCACTTTAAAACCCATGAGAGCTCTTTAAGTACAGCATGCTGAGATCTGTTTGTTTTCTGCTAGCTCACAGTGTCTCTACTCAATGGAAAGTTACTTCACTTTTAGGTAACCTCTGTACACATCTCTAATGAAACTAAGTCTGTCTATTTTTGTTGTTGGTTGGTTGGGGTTATTTTTCCCTTTTTACCTTTTCATACCAGCATGTTTTGTTGGTAAGAAGCACCAGGACTAATACACAGTTTTCCTTATAAAATTTAACAATCTCTGCTCTCTGTGAGTGCCCTCCCACCTATGGACAGGGATAACATTCCTGCTTTTGGTGTTGCAGGACCATCCTGTAGCCTAGTACAAAGTCAAGGCTCTGCTGGATCAGTTGATCTATAATGGAAAGACCCTCTTCACCCTATGGAACCATCTGAGTATATAAGTTGAAAGGAGGAAATGGAAGCCCAGGGGATGAAGCAAAATGCCCAAGGTTTCAGAGCAGTGTGGTAGCAGAGCTAGTAAAGAAGACAGCTTCTTCAGGTGCTGCTCCACTCAGCCTCTACTGCAGTGACCCATATGTGTCCTTATGCTCAGAGAAGATTTGTCTATTCTCTCTGCAGCTCCATCTGCTTCTACACTGCTCTTTCTCCTGCCTAGTTGAGGACAAGGCAAAATTGGGATACAAGAAATGCTGGGTCCAGATCTTGTCCTGGCTGTCAGGTGCCATCATTTATCAAGTGTTACTGCTGTTTGCTAGGGGATGTTCAACTCAAGGGCATCCCTGCTTGGTTTTGACGTACAGCTCTGAAGGAAGCAGAGATGGCAGTTATAGTTTCTAGGACTAGGGTAAGACCTCCTTTCTACTCCTGGAAAGAGCAACTCCATCTATTTTTCCCTTTTGTCTCCTGACAGACCTCTTCCACGTGCCCAACTATGTCCAGAAAAGCTTTTTCATCAACAAAGCTGAACTAATGTTTCCTGTTTTCCCCTTTATCATTCTGATAAACTCCATCTGTCCAGGGGGAGGGATGGAAGAGTTTCAGAGTTTAACAATGGACTGCTGCAGCCATCTGAGAAAGAAAACCAGGAAAAGGCAGTGCACACACAAAAAGAAAAGGAAAAGAGAACTGTAAGGGGGAGCTCAGACACGGTGTTGTTACAGACAAGCTGGGTAAGAAATTACTGACTGTTGCTCTGTCTTTGTATGAGGCCATTAATCATGACTATTGCCTGGCTTGAATTATTTTTAAAGATTTCAGTCAGCAGGCAGTATCTGAGAGGGAAAGTATTCAAGCTTCACATACGTCAGGCAGAGAGAGCAGAGCGAGATAGGAACAGGCAGCAGACGGTGAACTTCAGAGGAACAGGCAAATAAAAGCCCCCTGCAGCAAAGAATGCCTCCGAGACAAAACGGAAAGCCTGCAGCCTCTGATGCTATTCAGGAAGATTTTATTAGCAGGTTGTAAAACTCCCAAGTAGGAGAGTCGGGCTGTTTTAGAGGAGGAGAGTTTTAGACTATCCTAGGCAATTCTTAATCCCTGCCAAAGCTAGGTGCTCAACATGTTGCAGCCTCAACTGAATTGTTTTTGTCTGGCAAGGAACACATCCTCTCACCCTGGAGAAGCAATCTCATGGAGTGAGATATTTTCAGTCATCTTTCATTTCACAGTCCCATGTAGCCAGGATTGAATATTAGGTATCCCACAGCATTCTCCTGGAGAAACTGGCAAAACATGATATAGACAAATGGACTCTTTGCTGGGTTAAAAACTGTCTGGATGGCCATTCCCAGAGAGTTGTGATTAATGGGGTGAAATCCAGATGGCTGCCGGTCACCAGTGGTGTCCCTCAGGGATCAGTTTTGGGGCCAGTCTTATTTGGAATTTTTATTGATGACCTGGACGTGGGGATTGAGAGCACCCTCAGTAAGTTTGCAGACAACACCAAATTGTGTGGGAGTGTCGATCTGCTCAAGGGCAGGAAGGGTCTACAGAGGGACCTGGACAGGTTGTATCGATGGGCTGAGGCCAATCCTGTGAGGTACAACAAGGCCAAGTGCCGGGTCCTGCATTTCGGTCACAACAACCCCAGGAAACACAACAAGCTTGGGGATGAGTGGCTGGAAAGCTGCCCTGGAAAGGACCTGGCGGTGGTGGTGGACAGCCAGCTTAATATGAGTCAGCAGTGTGCCCAGGCAGCCTAGAAGGCCAGCAGGATCCCGGCTTGGATCAGGAATAGTGTGGTCAGCAGAAGGGAAGTTATCATGCCCTTGTACTCAACCCTTGTGAGGCCTCATCTCGTGTTCAGTTTGGGGCCCCTCATTATAGGAAAGACATTTTGATGCTGGAACATGTCCAGAG
>JAAGNO010002344.1:48076-67986 GCA_033439905.1 Ceryle rudis
ACTACCTCAAGTGCTGCATGGATATCACTGCCTAAACAGAGGGCAGAGAATAGATTCATAGTAGATTTGTAGTAGAATCTACTCCAGTGAGTAGATTTGTAGTTTTTCAAGGGTGCAATGTAGGCTCTATAATCCTGGTTACAAAGAGAGATTGTTCCTCAGCCTTGCTGGGAAAATAATTTGATTTGGGGAAAGGAAGACGTTCACACCATTGCAATGACACCCAGATAATTCTGTGACACTGAAGTGTGCAGCAGAGTGTATTTTTTGCATCAAGGGAAATTAATTGAGTTTTTTTAGTTACATTATCACATCAGGAGAGGACAGATGGGACAAGTTCAAGTCAGAAGATGAACACTCCTAATATCTCAATGGACTAAAAGATGACAGACATTTCCCCTTACACCAACTCAACATATGCCTCTGAGTCCCAAAAACAGTTCATCCCATTTATTTTTTGAGTTTTCTAACCTTTCTCTTCTTTTATTTTCTTTTTCTTCTTTTTTTTTTTTTGTGTGTTTTTTCAAGTTGCTTTTTATCAACAAAAAGTCCAAAAGGTTCATTTTGAAAATGCCAAGATTCTATTCCTTTGGAAAACCAAACCAAACCAACCAACCAACCAAAACACAAAAAAGAAAAACACCCCACAAACAAACAAACAAAAAACCAAACCAAACAAACACAAAACCCCCCACTTTATGTCGCAAATGGTTCCTGTAAGCTTCAGGACTGAATGAAATCTGATTTTCTAGGGACTTAAGGATTATGTTTCAATTCTTTACTAATATTGGCTGAGCACATTCAGTTTGTGCCTGTGAGAGCAATGGAACAAATGCCCTCTGTTCAGCAGCTCCATATCAGAAATGCGTAGGCTTTTAGTGACTTTGGGAGTCTTTGTTTTTCTATGATGCAGGCTAACGGGTTGGAAGTCAATAAAGATGCAAAGGGGAAAGACAGAAAAAGGCACTGACACTGCATGATCACTTGAACTTTCAGAAATGGGATCCTAAAAATTCCTAAATGTTGCCTAAAAAGTAATGAAAATGGCAATAATAATCACCTACTTTTTTTGTTTGCCTCAAACTGTTCACTGAATTAAGCCAAATTTTGCACATAGCAATAGTTCTTGCAATTTTTAGTGCATAGATATTAGCTGTAAAATGCATGTCACCTGACTGGGATCTGTACTTAGTACAAATTAGTATCTATGGGAATATGGCTAAGATAACATCCTGCTCCATGATCAGAGCGAGCACCCAGAGCTCACCAGAGTATCATATCAACACAGTAAGTGGAGCCATTATAGATGATGGTGTCAATAATGAAAGTTTCACAGCCTCCCTAATTACATATTGCTGGAAAAAGTTGGCTCCAGGGGAGCAGTTAGGCTGTGCGCAAACACATGCCCGCCTGAAAAGTCAATAAATATGATTTACATGACTGACCAGTGCAATCTCTTTGATTAAAAAAAGGAGATAGGAAAAAAAAAAAAAAAAAAAAGAGAAAAAATATCTCATATATGAAGGCAACATCCTGAGAAGGTCCATCTTAGCACTTTCTTTAAGATGTCCTGAATAAGCAAATTAAGAGCTCATCAGTATAGCCATGATGAAGAAAGAAGGAAAAAAATACTACCAAATAAGTGTGAATGTATAATTTTTTTCTCAGTTCTGCAAGTGCTTGACCCCACATTCCTTCTCCGCTAGAGAAAGGATACTTGTGGATGCATCTGTGTTTTGGATAATGTCCCAGGAACCACAGAGATGGTTCCCTTTTTTATTTTGGGGGGAATTTCAACTAGTTTGAGGCAATTAATCTATTGCTAGGCTATGTCTGTCCCAAATGACCCCCTACTAATAGAGTCAGGAGCAGTAAGGCATTTCTTCATTAGAAGAAGGTGTAGGCCAAGTGACTCTCAAGGGATTTTCATCCAGAATTGTCAGAAATAAATTAAACAATTATTAGATTCAAATCTGGAAGGCTCTGTAACAGAACTGGAAACTTTCTGAGTTTATCTGGCACAGTCAGGCTTTTCCCAGACTCATCTACCTTTCCCACTTCCTTCAGCAGGAAATCCCCATCGCGTTCATCTTCCTCCACTGTAACTTGGCCATCTATTCTCCTCACCTCTCCACACTGACCTCTCATTTCCCCTTCTCTCCTTGCTCTCAGACCTTCTCTGCTGAAACAACCACCACTTGTGTATCACTGAAGCTTCAGCAGTGGGCCATGTGGGTATGGATGATAATGAGGATAGATTTTTGTCCTTATAATGTTTTTTTTAATTTTATTTCCCACAGTGTGCTGTGGAGTTCTGCCCCCCTCTGCTGGAAGACCTCAGCACCTCCAGCTGAGCAGCTCTTGCTTTTTGCTCTGCAAGGCGTAAGCTTGATTCTTGCAGGAGACCCAACCCTTTGGCCATGTCCATAGACCATGGAAAGTCTAGCCCTGCTCTCCTGACCAGTTTCTCCTATACTGGATGGAATGACACTGGCTGCACCCCTGTTGCTGGTCTGTCGCACAGAGATTGTCACACAGTGATTATTTTTCACCACTTTATTGGTGACAGTAGTTAAGGGCACAAAGGCAGAGTTCAGCTGTGGACCCAAACTGAATCTTAAAAGTTTCTTTCTTACTCTTCATAAGAGTTTGTGGCTGCATGAGCTGTAAAGAGCTGAAGACACAAGGGTTAGCAGCTGTCCTTCAGGCATCTTTGGCCATCAGACCATGTTCTGCCTTTCCAAACTGAGCTCAGAAGGGATATACAGAAGGTTCATTTGGCAATGCAGATTTGGTGCCTCTTGTGGAAGCAATGAGTCCATTTGTTTCTCCAGCTGATGTCAAGGTTTAGAGTTGGGACGGCCACTAGATGAGTGACAGATGCTCTCTAATAATGCTTCTCCCTTCCAAAGGGGAAGAGAAAGGAAAATAAGGGTGAGACACTTGAGGATTTGGGAAAGAAAACCAAAACAGCTTGAATGAAAATAATAACAACAAAATGTAATATATAAAAATATATACAAAACCGGTGTAAACCCCACTCCTGCCAACGACAATTACAACACAATCACCACTGATGCTGTGGAGCAGGCACTGGGGAAGTCCCCAGCTGGACTCGGCAACAGACAGGAACCAGATTCAGGAAAACATGGACTGGGATCAATGATAGAATGGACAGAGTCCTTTTTGGATGCCAGACAATGAAGAAGAGGCTTGACCCTCATAATCCCTCAGCTTTATACTGAATATGGTGTATATGGTCTGGAATCCCTTGTTGGTCAGTTTGGGGTCACCTGTCCTGGCTGCTCCTCCCCACAGGTGCAGCCTTTTACTTTCTGCACCCCCAGTGTGGTGCACAAGATTTTGCAATGACCTTGGTCTGCAGAGTAGTAAGTCTCAGCAAGAGCCTTTCTGTACACACCAACCCTTGGTAGTAACTCTAAACATGGAGCGTGATCACTGCTGGAAGCAGAGACTGTCTGTGAAAATCTGCCATTAACTTCAGACAGTGTGGGGAGTTAGAAGAGAATGAGCTAAAAAGTAAAATCACTGAATAGAATTAGTTCCGTTCTAACTCAAAGCAGGACCCCTACCCAGGTGCACAGTACCAGATGCATCACTTCCTGGATTGTTAGTCTCATTAGAGAGAGTGCAGGGATGGAGCAGGGAAAGGGACTAAATCCACTGAGTGCAAAACCTGTCCAGTGGAGGAGGGATTTGCAGAGGCAGAGAAAAGTCCTCTGTCCCCATGGACTGAAGGTCTTTGGGGCCAGAACTCTGAGCCCAGATTCTTGCACAAGTACTTATTTCAATTTAAAACACTGTGAGCTATATCCCCTGTGATGTTCCTTTCCTCCAGCACTGGTGACCCAGGGATCTTTGTAGGTAAAAAACCCCAGGGAATGGAGAATAATGGGCTGTAGGGGAACGCATCAGGTATCAAAGCACCAGCCTAATACCTACTGGGTCTCTGCTGCTGAGTGCTGGCTCTTCTGGCTACTGAAGTCTCTTTGGATATCAAGACATGCAAATGACTTCTCAGGTATGGGTGGGAATGTGATTTCCCTCTGTTTCAATAGCCTTTCTCTTAGCTGTACCCAACAAGAGCCCTGCACAATCCACAGTCCCACAAGGAAACATTTCTCCTGGCCTCATGGGCTACATTTGACTCAATCTGAGATGTTAAACAGCCCACTTAAAACACCTTGATATTTTCTATGTCCAACACCTCTTCTTCAAAGGCCCAGCACATTTCATTTTTATGTCAATCATCTGCTTTGGCCGAGGAACATTTCATGAGTCAAATAAGCCCAAGTGACTGACAAGACCAAATCTTCAGAGGGCTGTAGATACTTGAGTCTCCCATGAACCAAGGAAGAAAGAACCCGAAAGAAAGATACAAAGCAACTGAAGTAGATATTTCAAAGTTTTATTGTATAAATCTACAAAAGGCTTTGCTACAATAGCAAATAGAGTGTAGCACTATTCTACTGACAGGTTCTAGTGGCTTGGTGTGATCTTGTAACTCCAACATGACACAGGAGGAATAAACTGCCTGATACAGTCAGATCTAGGGCAAGTGATGTCGGCTTACAGAGACCTTTTGGCTTCAACCCCTATAACCTGTAGCATTTTAATGTGTTTGCCTTTTGCACAAGGTTGTTGAATTAATAATATCTTTAGTAAAAATAAAAACTCTAAAGTACTTTTGTCAGAGTCAAATGTAAAATTGCCTAAGGAAAAAAAAGAAAAATCAAATGGTTGAAATCTGCTAAAACTGCACAGACACAACACATACACACTTCTTCATCCATGTGAGTCTGCCCCAGGAGAATAAACTACCAGTCCTTCCTGGAGAGGCTGGTAATATAAACCAGGGTGCTACAAGTAAAGCTCCTATCTGCTAGGAGAGATAATTGAAATAAAACCAGTCCAGGAGATTCAGTACTACACACTCCAAAAAGTCAGCTGAAAATGTAAAAACCTCAGGACCAAATGACCAAGTAGCATTGACAGTCTAATTCATTAAAAAGGCAGGGAAAACAAATACAGAAAAATAAAATGACTACTGAGGCAGTCAAGTCTGTTGAAAGGGACTGTGGAAATTAAGCACCTCAAAATCAAACATCATTCTGACCTTGAGATGATGCCTGTGAAATCTGCCTTTGCATTATTTTATGTAATTTTCCAGTCCTGGACATTTTTGCTGAGCATTTTTGGAATGTTTGTTAGGACCTATTGGCTGAGTTTGAATGCAACAAAACACCACAGAATTTGGTTAGGTGGATTTTATCACTCATCACATATACACCCGCACTGCCACGCACACATGCATACCCGGGACAGTTGTCTCTGGAATAAAGAGGAACCAACTGGACCTCTTCAGCTGAGATGTGAACCAGAACTGTCTTGTTCAGCTCACTCAAGCTCTTGTCTTCTGCACATCTTTTGCGTTCCCTGGGTCTGGATGGAAACAGTCATGGCAAAGCCAATATAAGAACCCCAGTTCTTAGAGTACCTCTGGCCCATGCAGATCCAGGAAGCACCTGCTGTCTGACAAGACTCTTCTTTCTGGCAAGACAGTTGGCCTAGTTGTGCAGGCTCAAGCAGTTCAGACAAGCATCTGGACCACAGGATGCTTCTCCGAACCTCCAGAGGCCTTTGAGGTTTGAAACTGATACCCGCATGAAATGAAGCTACCCTCAACTCAGGAAAAATGAGTTACAGCATTATCAGCATGGAGGGTTCGTAGCCTAGGTAGGGTCAGTCATTTGGCAAATTGTTTCTTTAACTAATAATCTAGTGAAGATTTCTTGAGGTGAGTCCCAGTGGCCCCAAATTGCAGAGGTATGGTGTCATCTCAACAGACAGTCAGTACAAGCCCAGCATCCTTGCTGTTCCCAAAGCTCAGACTTGGTTCTTCTGTTCTGGCTCTTGGTTTCTCATTCTAAACACTTTCTTCCATGCTTGGAGTACCTGGATCAGCTCAGACTTTTCTTCATCCTGTTGGAAGTGGCTTCTCACTTTCATTGTTTCTCAGCACCTTGAATATGGCATTGCACTGCATGGGAGGCTCTTTGGTGCATGATTCGCCCTCTGTCTTCCTGCAGCACTCACTTCTCCCCTGGGAGAGCAGGACTATTGAACACAGAGAAGGAAACTCAGAAACAGCAGCAGGGATCTCTGTGAAAGACAAAAAAAAAAAAAAAAAACACAACATCTCTGATTAGATATCTACAGTGGCTAGTGCAGGGGATGTCTTGGGAGATGGGGTTAAATTCAGCTGTGCCCACTAGATATCTGCAAACTGGAGGTCCCACTATTGGTGGGTGTTTGTGTCTAAGCATTTGCCAAAGGTGCAGCAGGAAGAAAGGCACAATATGCACTGTTCCCCAGAGCATTAATCACTGGGGCAAGTGCTTGGGTTCCTACATCAAGAAGCCAAAATCCCACCTATCTGGTGGTGTCAGTCTTTTGCAATCATTGGGGCTGAGGTCTCAAGACCTGAACAGAGATTTGCACCTGGGCTATTCAATATCTCAGGTCAGGGCACTGAGGACGTTAAGAAGGGTAGGAAAAGAGGTAATTACCTGTATCAGTCTTTCCTTCAGACAGTGGATCCAGCAGTTGGTGGCTGGGGATCCAGACAGAAGGTCTGATGTTGAATCCTTGGTTTTGCAGCTTTTTCACTTTGGCTTTCCTTCCAAATCCTGAGCACTGTGAAGTGATTCCTTCTCAGAGGAGGATCTGAGTGAGTCACTGTAACCAAGAGGAGATAATGCTTGTAAAGCATGGCCAGCTCATCCTCAGCAATGACACCCACTCCCCCACCACTCATCCCAGGTCAATTAGTGAGAAATGCTCCCTTCTCTGTAGATACAGCTGCTGCCAAACAAACTCACTTTGAACAAGTGAGAGAAGAACCCCTGTCACTCATGACACTGACAATCCTATCAAGGGTGCAGAGCAGACATGCATCACCTTTGGGCTGTGCATGGAACTGTGATGTGTCATCACAGCTGGGGACTGAAGCCCAGAGCTTCATTGGGGTGGGGACTTGGGCTGGGCTAGTGAAGAAGCTTCCCATTTCCACCTCATAGTAATTGGGAAGTGCAAGCAACTGTCCTGTTTGGAAACTTTTGCCACTCACTGTCCTTTATTTCCCTTTGTGTCTCCCTTCCCCTTTCTCCCATCCCTAAACTGTCATTTACAATGCTTCAAGTCCCATTTCAGATTATTTTTTATCCCAGTGAAGGGCTCATACTGGACAGGCTATGGCTAACTTAGGTCTGAGGAGCTCAGAGAAGAGAAAGTCAGAGAGTTGCCTTACCTTCAGCCTCTTGGAAGGAGGCACGCTAAAGGTCTTCTGAGCCACCGGTGCCACGTGTCACTGCTGTAGTAGTGCCAGGAGCATCCCAGGGGCACTCCTGCTGCTGCATCCCTGATGCATCTCTTGCGGAGGTGTTGATTATTTGGTCTGGTGGTGAATGCAGATGATGTTCAAGATTTGTCCAGCCTCAAGAAGCTTTGAGGAGCCAAACTTCCTGAATAGGTCTTACAGCAGTTTCATCTCAATGTCCTATCATCAGACATTAGCCAAAGCAAGGTGAACGTTGAGCACTACTGTCTCAACATGGAAAACGTCACAGAGTCCAAGTCTGTCTCCATCTATGGCAAGATGTTGTAGAAAGTTCTTTGTGAACAGGCAACACTCTGTCCTCAAGTGCTCCAGGATGAGGATGCCAGGCTTTCCAAAAGTGTTTTGAGTCTGTCTGTGTGAGCAGAAACTGTTTGTTGTCATGCACAGGTTGAAACTGTGCTGGGGCACACAGCTTCTCTCTTCACTTCTTTTTGCTTTTACATGGCAAAAGCTCCTGTTGTCTCCACACATCAGCATGGACTCAATTTGCTGCTCTGGGGATATTTGGCTTTGGATTTAGGATGTGTTTGTTTGTTTCATTCAAAGCATGAGGATTTATTTCCCTTACCTCCCCCCACCCTCTCAAAATAGCTCTGGTGCCTCCTCTCTCTACCTTGACACCCTCTCTTCCCTGAAAGGAAGCAGACTGCTCCTTCAATAAACGAGCTCAGGATTTCATTTGAAACTTTTTCCTGCTGAATGCACAGCATAATGTGAAGAGAAAGGGTGATATTTGCCTCTGCACTGCAGTGGCCTTGATTGGAGTGAGCAGAAACTAAGAAAAGAAGTAAACTTGCAAGAGCCTCTTGAGAGGAAAAGCATTAAAGCAGGTATTAGGTGCAGTGAAAAGAAAACCACTAAAAATAATCCAGACTCTTAAAGTTTTCAGTTCCTGGATTTCATAAGAGCTGTTCTTAAAAAAAAATAAATTAAACAAAACAATTATTTAGTCCTTTGGAGCAAGTAAGAAAAGGAGATTGTCAAGTGAACAGAAGCCCAGTGGTAAATCAGAAATGAGCAAGGGTCAAAAAAAGATGCCTCCTCAGGACAGGGACACCTCTTCAAAAGAGGGAGGAGACATCCAGATGGGTAGGAACCCTCAGCCAATTGCTGCACTCATATTAAGTCCTTGAAAGCCACCAGTGCTAACTGGCTGCTTCTGAAGTTGGGAATTGTCTCTAGTTTCTTGTAAGGGATCTCATAAAATTGTTCGTTCCCCACAGTGGTGCAAGCAGTATCTCCAACACCACCATATTGCATGGCTCAGGTGAGGTGGGCAACCACATCCTAAGGTGCCTCTCCCCCATTGCCTCCCTCCCCCCACAAGCAAAGTTAATTCCTCTGCTATGGGCTGTTGGACTGAGCACACCTCATGTCTCGTCTCAGCCAGAACCTCTCTCCTAGGAGAAGCTTCCTAAATATGCCCCCTTCTCATGTAACCCAGACTGCTGCCTCCCTTGGATTATCTCATATGACAGTAGCTGGTGGGCTGGGGGGCTCAGGTTGAGTCCCATTGCTTGGCACAGGACTGGCAGTGGTGGAGGGAGGCACACTATCCACAGAATCTCCTGATTGAATCTCAGGGGTCCTCTGTGGGCTAGGATCGTCAGAATGGTCCATGTTGCCTTGGACTTCCTTCCCTCTTTGGATCAGCTGCTCTAAGGTCTTGGGCAAGGGGTAACTCAAGAAGCGCTTCAGTTTGGGCTGGAGGGTGCCTACCACATACTGGATAATCTCCTCCTCATCTGCATCAACATAGAGGGTCTGGTACAAATCTCTCTTGCGCCAAAGGAACTGGTCCAAGGGCTCCCCCTCTTTTTGAGGCAGATCCAGCTCCCTTTTAATAGCATCCCTAGTCAGAGTCCCCTCACTGTACTGCAGGAACTCCTTCTTGAACTCAACCCAGTTCTTGACAGAGTCCTGCTTGTACTCCCACCACTTTTTAGCTGGGCCGTTCATGTGGTTTTGGATCTGAGACAGCCAGTACTCCTCTGTTCCACCCACCTGCTTTAAGTATTCCTCCAAGTGGCTCAAGAACTCCCGGGGATCCTCAAAGACCTGGGTCTCCACAGGGGAGGCTGGAGCATCCTCTGATACAGAGACCCACTGGTAGGAATCATGGGCCTGGGGGATGCTGGGCACTTCCCCAGGAGGAGGGGTCAGTGCATACATTTGGCTCATATCAAGAGCATAGTCATAAATCTCCCCTTCACTTGGCCTTATTTCTGGGCCTCCCACCCCAACGGACACAGTCTGCTTGCCCTGGTCCCCAGGGCAGTATTTGCCTCCCATGGACTCCAGACGGTCTGCCCACTTCTCCAAACGGAAAAAAACCTCCTTCCAAACATTCATCTCTCTCTTGACCCACCTCTCCAGATGAGCAATGGTTTCCTGGCATCTGGCCAGGCAGGCCTTGATGGACTTCTTCCACCTTTGGTTATCAGTTGGGACATGGTCCTCTAAGTTATTCTCTAACTTCCCCACTGATTTCTGCAAGCCTTTCAGCTCACGCTCTACCTGCTTGGACACCTCAGACAGGAGGTGCCTATGGGTCCTCCTGACATGCTCCAACATTTCTGCCCTGCATTTCCCTATCTGCAGGATCACATTGGGCTTGTTGGCAACTCCACGGTGCCCCTGGAAGGAGTGGATGCCCGCATTGGTGACATTATCCAGCTGCATGGCTCCGACCGTGCGAGTGTCAAACACGTAAAGAACTGGGTGGCAAGCCCTAACACTAGAGCTGGCTCTCAAAAACCCCACCACAACACTTCCCAAAAGACACACAGAGACTTCAAAACCCCCCTTAAAGGACTTTTTGACACAAACACAACCAAATCAGATATCACCGCAGAGTGAGCTGTTCGGTCCCCGTGGATTCCAGAGAGAGTTGTAGCAAATTTCTCCCAGTGCCCAGCTGGAAATGCCGGTCTCACGTGCTCAGGGTGTCCCAGAGAGAGCCAGGATCCACCAGGAACAAGGACAGGAGTTGGCTAAGATGTCCAGCCCCACACGCGTGCCTGCTACCTGCTCATCCGGAGCGGAGAATCTTGAACGGCTGAGAGTCCTCACTGGAGAAAAACACACAGAGATGAACACAGAAGCTGGAAGCTGCAGCAAAAATCCCGGTGATTTCTCCTCTGGGTAAACTTGGTGAGTCAAAAATGCTTTCACTAGAGATGCAAAGAGCTGCTTCTCTTCCCTGTCTGAACTGCCACTAGTCCAGGCTCTTCCATCTACTTATACCCCACACAGCTCAACATGTGGGTGGTGCCCAGCCTCCTCCCTCACTCTCAGCACAGCGTTCATTGGAGGAAAAGCGAGGCCGGTGTCTGTGGCAACCCAGATCTTGGCAGCCTCCCCTCGCTTCCCACCCCCTCCCGCACGCCCCCAGACTCGACGCGAGAAGCACTTGAAAGGTGCTGGAGACAGTTGGGTAGATGGATGAGTAATCGCACCTTCCGCCTTTCAGATTGCAGGAAAAACACTTATTCATTCCACAACTATTTACTCAGCAAGGTCATCATTAGCATGCTTCCCCTGGCAGGATTCGCAGAGGGGGAGATGAGGAGGAATTAAGTGTGTCACACCAAGACAGACACCCACGGGCCCCCCCCACACCCTCACATGCATGCACGCGCGCGCACACACACGCACACACACACACACACTCGCCACACAGAGTGAGCTCATTCCTAAAGCAAATGCTTGGAAATGGTGATAAATCAGCAGGAAAGGAAAAAAAAAAAAAAAAAAAAAGAGAGAGGGAGAGAGAGAGAGAAGAGAAAAGAAAAAAAAAAGAAAATTAAAGAAAAGAAAAGAGAAAAGAGGAAAAAAAAAAAGAAAAAAGAAAAGAAGAGGAGGGGCGGAGAGGGGGAAACACTCCAAGGAGCCACTTTAGTACAAACTGGAGCACTCTGGACTTTCTAAAGCATTGGTATGTGGGAGTCATCCCCACTGCTTAATTGCACCAGATTAATCGCTATCTTGAGAATATTCGGTCAGGGAGGGGGATGGCATCCTGGTTTTTACACAAAATTAAATCCACCCATCAAATGCCTGTTCCGTACTTAGCTTGAATCAGATGCTTAATCAGTTACCCAACCCACAAGCGCAGATGAAGCTCCATTTGTTCTTTGCACTTGACAAAGCAGGAAAAGCCAACCATAAAAGGAGTCCCCGGGTCTTATATAACCGAAAGATAAAGGATTCCCTAATCAGAGAGAGTTTCCCACCGGAACACCCTTGGAGAGGTGCTGAGGATATCTGGGGCTTCTCATCTCCTCCCAGGGAGAGTGGCCAGAGGCAGTGGGATGCTGATTCATGTATATCACCTAAAAAGGGGTTTCAAACCTGTTGGCAGGGGGGAGATGCCCTGCCTCCGCTCAGGGTTGTGGGCAGTGTGCCAAGGAGGCTTAGGATGGTTCCCCACTCCCACAGCTCCTGGCCATGTGTTTCCTGGTGGGACTGCAGCCAGCCTGGTAAGACTGAAATGCAGAGAAGACGGATGGTGTTTCAGTGAAGTCCTGCTGAAAGGAGGTCTCAGTGGCCCCATGCATTTGGTCAAAGCAGCGTCCCCTTGGAGCAAACTGGTGGTGGTTAAGCTGAAGGGTACAAGGGACAGCACTCAGGACTCCCTTTCCCCCCATATCCACGTGCTGTAGGAATGAACACGT
This sequence comes from Ceryle rudis, assembly GCA_033439905.1. Classification (NCBI taxonomy): domain Eukaryota; kingdom Metazoa; phylum Chordata; class Aves; order Coraciiformes; family Cerylidae; genus Ceryle; species Ceryle rudis. The sequence goes on from JAAGNO010002344.1 coordinate 60,173, forward strand.
GTACCCTACCAGGTGATGGCACATGGAGAAACACTACTGCTATGTGGGTCTCAGTAAACAGCAGGGTTATTTAGGGCAGCAGCAAGCTGGCATGATTTGGTTGAAGGTGGGGAGTGACAGTGAGTGGGGAAGGGAACAAAAGCCTAAGGGAATCCTTAGCAGAATCCTAATCCAGTAGACCGTCCCAATAGCACTTTATGCCACATACATATCATGATAGTGACATGACTGGCCGTGAGCTATGCCCACGTCCTTGCTTCTCCACCTTCACCCAGCTGTCCTAAGCATGAGATTTTTGTGCATCTGTGTTTGTGTTTAAAAATGGTCAAATGTTAGTCACCTGAGCATTAAGAACAGACCTGGAGCCTTTTATGCTGTGGTCTCTTACCCCAGGGTTGGACTTAAACCTGCATTTCCAGTAAAACATCACATGAACTGGGAGAGATTATGCTATCTCTGGATCTCTGGATTAGTTCAAAGATATTGTCCCCAAAGCTTTTCACCCCAGATCACTAGAAATGGCCCTTAGGAGATTGCCAGTGGATGGGGACAGATTACAGGCTGGTTTTAGCTTTGCAAGGTGACCTAGTGTCAACCTCACCTTGTCCCATCAAATGTCAGAGTCTGGGATGATGGCTACAAAACCTACTCCACTGAATGCATGTCTTTCCACCCACTGCTGCTTCTTTTGTGTTTGTTTGTTTTCAGAGTGTGGGGATTCATTGGTCCAAATGGCCTCATTTAGCACTTAGGTCTGGTCATAGGTTCTCAGGATTATCAAGGCTGAAAGGGACCTTAAGAGGTTTCTATCTCAGTCTCTTACTCTGAGTCAGCTGCTGGGTCAGATGAGGTGGTTCAGGTTTCGGATGTTGAAAAGCCCAGGGATGAGGATTGCACAACCATCTTTGGACAGCCTGCTCAACTACATGACTGTCCTCAGAAGGAAAACATTTATTCCTTATTACCAGACTTAGTGTCTTGTTTCAGTTTATACCCAATGTCTCTTGTCCTCTCACCAGCCACCTCCATGAAGAGCCTGGGTATATCTCCTTGATAACATCCCACAGGTATGGGAGACAGCTGTTAGGTCCCCCAAAGCCATCACTTCTCCAGGCTGGACAAGCCCTAGTCCCACACCAGGCACCGTGCGAATTCTCTAGCTGTGACCATCTCAACAGCCTTTGCTGAACCCATTTTAGTTGATCGATGTCTTGTACTAAGTGGACTAAACCTGCTTGCAGCAGGTAGATGCAACCTAATGCATCCTGAGTAGAAGGGTATAATCACCTCCATTGATCTCCTGGCTATAGTTATGCTCCCACAGTCCAGGATACTTCTTTTGCTGCCAGGACATGCTGATGGATTATATTCAGCCTGCTTTTCCCCAGGTCCATTTCTGCCAGTCAGTTTCTGCCAGGGACTCTTTCTTCCCAAGCGCAGAATTTGTCCTTATTGAATATCATAAGGATTCTGTTGTGCCTTTCTTCCAGCTTGTCCACGTCTCTAGGTTCATCTCATTCAGCAACCTTACCACAGAGCTCTCCTCCTAATCTTCTTCTGTGGAGGTGGTGGGGGAAACAGGAGAGTCGAGGAGGAACGGGGGTTTTCCTTCTGGACTTGCTGGGGAATGACTTGCTGATTAAGACTTAGTGATAAGCATTTTCATTGTATTTCTAATTAAAGTGAGGTGTGTGGGTAGAGGAGGAGGAGAGAGGGGAGCCGGAAGCAAAGGGAGGAGGGAGATGTAGAATGCTGGGAGCTGACAGGGAGAAGCAGTTTGAGGCAGACAGTTTCCGGGCACAGAGAGACAGACAGGCATGGAAGGACAAGAGCCATGGACTGGGACACGCTGGGAAGGAGGCTCTTGTATCCACAGCAGCTTTATTCCAGGGCTTCAGAAAGAGGCAGACAGACTTCTGTTGAAATTATCTGCCTTGTCTCAGGGGAGCTGGCAGTGGGATGGACAGAGACTGCAGGGCATGTGGTCCTCTGGGTTACCACAGGAGGTCCAAGACAGGAGTGGGGCAAGAAAAGCAGCAAGGGAGGTGGAAAGTGAGGATGAGGGAGGACAAAAAAGGGTAGTTTCCTCCAAAACAGCTGAGCAGGATCAAGGAAGGGAGACAAAACAGCAAAAGCCACATCTGATAGCTCAGCAGAGATGGTATCAACGTGGGTTGTCTCCCTAGTGCTTCCTGACAATTTTAAACTGCAGTAGATCAGGATCAGAACCCAAAAAAAAAAAAAAAAAAAAAAAAAAAGGGGGGGGGGGGAGAAAAAGACAACAAAAGAATTACAGGCAGACAAAAGGAGGGTGTGGCAGTGAGCAGCAACAGAAAACCCTGCTGTGGGGAGGGGAACCAAATGAAAAGGACCATGAATCATAGCCAACACTGGTACCTTCCTCAGCACTGTCACAACAGTGTTTTATGGAGGACAAGATGCGCTCAGAGCCCAGTGGCTCTCACCCCTTGCAGCCATTCAGGATGTGGGCTTTCTCTGCACCTCGCTTTAGAGCAAACTTGATGGGGTTTGGGTAATTTTTTTTGGTTGACATCCCTTTACCACCTCATCTGGAATGAGTGTTTTGCTTAGATCTACCTTATGGCAAGACATGTCACTTCTTGGAGATGAGCCTGAGCTGTGAGCCAGATGAACCTGGTGGGTGAGTGAGAAAGGAGGAGATCCCAGGGCTTAGGAAAGTTTGTGCTGTCTTTTAGTGGCTTATGTTTGGAAGAGCTCTGCTAGATGCTGTATTACCCTACATCGATGCCAGGGTCCCTCCACAATTATGCATTGTGATGTGCATTGTGTTCCTTCTCTGAATCACTGTCTGGAGGACCCTAACCTCCACCAAGGACTCTATGAAGTGCCTGAAGTTAGAATTCTGGAGGCTGGTGTGCAATTAATCCCATACTCTTGCAGGAACTAAATTTTCTGCTGGTGAACAAGGGATTTTCTGTATTATCCTATATCTGCTGTGCCGAAATTTTCCCTTTCACTCCCAGAATCCCTTTCTCATTCTACAAGAAAAAGGAAAAGAGAATCAATGAAAAAGAAAAAAAAAAAAAAAAGAAAAGAAAAAGGAAAAAAAAAGAAAGAAAGAAAGAAATCACAGTGCCTTCACTTTGCTTCTGTGCCCCTTCAACCCTTATCTAGTTTCCTATAGGTTACCAGACAAAGCTGGCCAGTCATTTGTTTGGTAGGAAAGCCCTCAAAAAGGGAATAAAATTAAGAGGAACCAAAGTGTTGGGCTTTTTAATTCATTTAAAAAATAAAAAAAAAAAAAAAGTGGGAGTAGAAGAATAACACATTTAATTTACACCATACGTCTCTATTCATCCATCTCTAGCACCGGAACACTTTATTGCATTGATGTTGGCACTCGCAACGCAAAGTTCCACGTTGAAAACACGGTTAGCGTCAGTGGCTGCATTGTTCCTGGCCACCAGTTGTTCTCCACGGCTGGGGCCCACACGTCACTTGCTGGGAGGGTGGGGAAGCAAGCTGGAAACTGAGGGCAGCCTGCTATCTATATTAACTATAATCATAATAATTATTATTAGTTCCATTCCTTCTGGTGCAGAGGAGCCTGCAAATTCTCTCCTTTTCTCTCTTCATCTGAAAAGCCTTACTTTGCAGGGAAGATAAAGTGCTTTGTTTTCAGACTAAAAATATCTTCTGTATTTTATAGGTTTTCTCTCCACTTATTTAATGGGATGTTTATTATTTTTGTTTCCTCACAGAGGAAATGTTAATGAGTGCCTCCTTGTGCTGCGCTTGCCTCCTCAAGCCTGCCTGAGGCTAAATCAAGTAAGTCAAAAGTGGTGTCAGTGTTTTTCACAGCAAGAACATGAAGCCTGGTGTTGGTTGTTATGACCTTCATAAGGTCAACACAAATAGAAGCACATCTCCAAATGAACTTCATTTTCATCCCATGTACATTGCTGATGAGCCAGTAGAATTTTATTTCTTGCTAGCCAAACAAGCAAGCCCCATGTTGATTGGCCTGATTTATGAAATTTCATCTGCCTTTATGCTACGTGGCTGAAACCTGAATCTGGTCCATATTTGGATGCACACATGATTCTTCCCCCACCCGCTCCCCTTTAGGGTGCTCCTCTTAAGTGCTCTAGTAAAAGTTTCTGAATTTAGTGATTTTTTTACTCCTCCTCAGCAGTAAACACTGCAAATCACAGGTCTACTAAATAAAGAAAAGCAGTAGGGTGACTGTGAAGCTCACAGCCCTAGTTCATTTCCTGCAGCGTCTGGGCTTATGGAGTCCCACCAGTCCAGGAGGGCTGTGCTCCTCCCCATATGCCAGGACAATTTGCCCATGCTGCTCTAGGGACTATCTGTGGTCCACAGAGCTAGTCCCACACTCCCTTGCAGCCCTGGATCTGCTTTACCATTTCTATCAGTGTTTCATGTTAACACTCACATGGCAGGGTGAGTTGAGGTCCAGTGGTGATGGTAGAGGAACACTAAGAGATCACAGCCACACAGGTTAAATAGGGCACTGTCCTTTTTGGTAGCAGATTGCCAGGCCATCAAACCATGCTCTCCATCATGTGGTAAGCCAGGGGAAGCTGTACAGACACATGGCTTTGTCAGCACCAGCTACTCACATGAGAAGAATGTGTCTGAGACTGCCCCATAGCTTACCTGCTTCTGCTCCTCAGGGACATTGTGTTGTTCCCATGAGTAAGGCTGTGTTAAGCCTCTCATTCATTATGTCCTTGATCACTGCAGGGGGATTGGACTAGATGACCTGTAAAGGTCCCTTCTAACCCAAAGCATTCTATGATCCTATGATTTATTTTCTCAGCACCTACATGGATTTTTCTTCCTGGACTAGGGCATGTGGGAAGGTCCTTAGGGGTGGTGGGATCCCAGTTTTCCATCAGTGAAGTGAAGCTGGACTGTCTGAAGGAACAATTTGCAAGCTGCAGAGACCTGTCTACAGTCTGTAGGGAGGAGGAAGCATTGGGAGATTCCTGTGACCGTAACAGAAAATGGTGCCTTGTTGTGATTGTTAACAGTCAGTCCCCGTCCGACGGAAAATCCACCACAGCCCCTTTTCCCTGTCAAATTACATAGTCCTACCCCTCATATGAGTAGCAACAGCTCTGTTCCTTTGAGGGAAAATGTCAGAGGAATCTAAGGTGTACTCAGAGAAAGTAGGTCCACATCTGCCAGGGCTGCAGAAGCCTCTTTGCACATGGTATTGTAGGTATCCTCCAAGACATTCAACAGCAACAAAAACCATGTATGTTTGGACACCTCCGTGCTAACCTCATTCTCAAATTCCCTATTAACTTCCCTCTGACCAATGCCCCTAACCTGAGTTAGAGAACTCCAGTTCATAATGGGGACATGCTATGTGGGGTATTTTTTAATGTTTTCAGGTCCAGATCCCTTAACTCACAAAAGTCTATAGTTTAGCCTCCTGTTTATCCATACATAATCTTCTCTGCCTGGACCATGGATCAGTTACTGCCTTGCTGAATAGACAGGTAGTTTTCTGTCTCTGCAGGTGCACATAATCCACTTTCCCCCACACACACCCCCCCACACCTAAAATGCTTTATTTGCTTTCATTCGGATTGAAATCCCAAAGCATTTTCAAACCTACCTGCTCTAGACTGGCTAGGGTTTGGCCACATAGGTGTTTTTGGACAACACCTCAGGCGTGTATGAAGCCATGAGGTTTAACAAGGCCCAGTGCTGGGTCCTTCATTTCAGTCATGACAACCCCAGGCAACACTACAGGCTTGGGGAAGAGCAGCTGGAAAGCTGCCCGGCAGAAAAAAGGACCTGGGCTTGCTGGTTGACACACATTTGAAGATGAGCCAGCAGTGAGCCCAGGTGGCCAAGAAGGCCAACAGCATCCTGGCCTGTATCAGAAATAGTGTGGCCAGCGGGAGAAGGGAAGTGATCGTGCCCCTGTGCTTGGCACTGGGGAGGCCTCACCTCAAGTACTGTGTCCAGTTCTGGGCTCCTCACCACAAGAAAGACATTGAGTTGCTGGAGTGAGTTCAGAGAAGGGCAACCAAGCTGGTGAAGGGTCTGGAGAACAAGTCCTATGAGGGAATGGGGATTGTTTAGTTTGGAGAAGAGGAGCCTGAGGGGAGACATTCTCACTCTCTACAGCTACCTGAAAGGAGGTTGTAGCATGGTGGGTGCGACCGCTGCTCTCAAGTAAATAGTGACAGGACTAGAGGAAATGGATTGAAGTTTCCCCAGGGGAAGTTTAGATTGGATATTAGGAAGAATTTATTTATAAAACGTGTCGATGAGGCATTTCAGGACATGCTCTAGTGGGATGGTGAAGTGTTGTTCTTTTTGTTTGGGTTGCGGGGGGGTGTTGTTTTTTGGGGTGTGTTTTTTTGGTGTTGACAGTTGGATGTGGTGATCTTAGAGGTCTTTTCTGACTGTGAAAATTCTGTGATTCTTTAATTTGGCACTAGGGTTTCAACATAGGTCTCAGTGCTTGGACATTTCTAAAGGTAAAGGAAACACTAAATGCATTATTATAACTCATTTTGTGCACATTGTTTACTGGTTTCTTGTAGTGTTTGGATAGTGATTTCTTTGACCACAGACCATGAACATTCTCCTTTGATGGTGGGGTACAGGATGCTCTGCCTCTCTCTTAACAGGAATGTGTGTCTCCATCAGGATATGGCAAAGGTCACCAAAGGGACACTGGACCCCTCTATGGTCACAGTGGACTTGAGTCTGCTGTAACAAGCCAAATCCATGTCTCCAGAACTCTGTATACTGACACCTGCCAGTACTCAGATAGCTGCTCTCACAGCCATCACCATGAAACCATAAACTAGGCCACTGCTCACTTGTTTTTAGCAATGCTATCACTCAGTAATGCCTCGATTTACCTTTTCTTTCAACTTTTTCCTTTTGTTTCTTCTTCTAAACTATCTCTTATTTTTTGTCTCCCCTGAGCGTTGCTGTTAACAAAACATTTCCCCTAAGCATCCTTGCTTTTTGTTGCTAATCTCTCCTAGCCACGGGGAGCCACAGCTTGAGTCAGTACAGGAGATGTGTCCCATCGGCTCGGCTGGAGATAACAACAGAGCTGCTGCCTCACGTGGTAATGTGGAGCCTGCATCACTAATAACAGAGAGGGTAATGTTAGGTCACTTCTAAAGGGAAAGGAGCCTCATTCAGTGCACCCTCATCCCAGTTTAATGCAACCACCTTTTCTATTTCCGTTATTTAAGTCCCTGTAAATGAGAGAGATGGATAATTAGGGGCAGCAGAGAAGCTGTGGGGAAACAGAAATGTGAAAAGCAAGCAGCAGACTGTACTAATTTCTTCTTCCCAAATGTATGAGGCCCCAAACATCACTAAAAGACATATTAGATCAGGGCTAGCAGGAGCTGGGGAGCAAGTTGCTGTGTAAAGCTCTCCAGGAGCTTTCCCTTCCCAAAAAACCCTCATCACAGTGCCACAGCTCCCAAGTACATCACTAACCCACACTGAACACAACTGCTTGGTGGTCTCAGTCTGAACATCATCAGGTCCATGGAAACAAAGCCTGGTCCAGGATTTAACAACCCTTCTGGTGAAGAAATTGTTCCTAATATTGAACTTAAACCTCTCCTGGCACAGCTTGAGGCTGTTTCCTCTTGCCCTATCACTTGTTACTTGGAAGAAGAGACCAGGTCCCCCACCTTGTTTCAGTCTCATTTCAGATAGTTGTTGAGGAGGAACATCTCCCCTGAGACTCCTTTTCTCCAGACTAAACAATCCCACTTGTTCAACCTTAACAAGGCCAAAATTGGGGGTGGGGG
>JAAGNO010002344.1:68582-123790 GCA_033439905.1 Ceryle rudis
GAGAAAGAAAAAAAAAGGGGGGGAGTATGAATAAAAGGGGGGGGAAAAAGGGGGGGGAAGTGAATAAATATAAAGGGAAAAAAATAAAAATCAGTCAGAGGCTACAGTTACAGCCAGGGTTATTTATGCCTGATTTTAGTGAAAGATCCCTAAGGAATGAAGAATGATTATTTAATGTCCCTCAGACATGACCTGGGTGTCATGATGATCCTGCTGTAGGGCTACAGGAACGGTTGCTGCACTTCTGCTGCTGCCTCGTTGCTGGGCTCCTGATTTCAGCCTGGCAGACTCCGGGGAAGCGTCGGCAGCTCTGCTCTCAGCACAATACCATTTAGCTCTCCATGGTTTCTTGCAGGAATGTTGCAAGAGAGAGAGGAGAGGTTCTGGGGGGAGCTGGAGGGGCATCAAGCCAAGTGATCCAACGCTTCTTTGCCCATCGCTGCTGTTTCTCCCCGCTTGACACAGACGGTGACCTCACCACTGACCTCAAAGAAACCCCAGCCCACGCTGTGGGGGAGGACGCGGCGTCTTGGATTTCCCACCTCACACCCCCATTTGCTGGTTTTCAGCAGCCGGGTCTGGAGGAAGGGAGGGAGGAGGCAGCTCCAGATTAATGGTTCCTGAACGAGAAGCTCGGCAGTGGTCAGTACCCATCCCTGCGTCTCCCTCGCCGTGAGCCATCCCTGAATGAGACACCGAGATGTGTGGGTGCGTGGGGGAGAGGGGGTGAGTGGGAGACGGGAGAGAAGCAGACAAAAGGGATGACAAAAGGGAGGGATGAGCGGCGTGTGTGCCAGAGATCAGATCTGCCTCACGCTCCTGCCTTTTCCCCACCTGCCTGCAAACAGGGCAGGGAGGCAATATGCTGACTGAGCTTTGCAGGGGGTGAAAATGGGCCAGGGCAGCACCCCCCTCCAGACACTGCTGAAAGAGAGAGGCTGTGGCATGGCTCCCCAAATGTGGTGCCTGCTCCAGCTTGGTTACAGCCTTTTTTTTCTCCTCCCTAGGCTCTGCGTCGGGGAGGGGGAGAGAGTCCCTGCAGTGCTGCTTTGCTCAGAGCCAGGAAGGCTCTCTGAAGTGATGCTTAGAGAGTTTGTGAAGGAGGTGGAAGCCCTAAGATTTAGAGTTTTGTGGCTCCCACGATGAACACATGCAGATCCTTCATTCCTGTTCCCCACTCACTCTCCAGAATCCTCCGACTGCATCCCCAGGTTCTGCATGTGATGGATGTGAAAAACACCATTTCTCTACTATGTCAGATCTTCTGAGGGCAACACAAGCTCATCAGGGTACCCCCACATTTCTGCCAGCAGTCATGCACTGAACATCATACTCTAGCCAAAGCTCTAGCATGGCAGGAGGGGTCTTAAAATAATGTTTATCACCTACTTTATTAACAACTAGGCTGTTGTTGTCCAGAATAGTCATGGGGCAGGGTGCCCTTCCCAGGAGCTGGGGTAAACCACATTCAAACACCTCTTTTAATTAGGACATAAACTGTGATTTCTTTACCACCGAAGATCTCCAACCTCTAAATAAGCAACTAGACATCTTCTGCAAGATCTTTACCATTTTGGATAACTGATCAAACACCCATCAGGTCTGACTAAGGTATAAACCTGTCAGTCTTAAATCTTGGAACACATACTTCAGGCTACACATCCCATATCTCACCAGAAAGCTGATACCATCTCCCTGCTTCTGTGTATTTGATCACACACAAAGTAGCCCAGAAGGCCAACCATATCCTAGTCCGTATCAAAAGTAGCATGGTCATCAGGTCAAAGGAGGTGACTCTTCCTCACTGCTCCTCTCTATTGAGACCTCACCTGTAGCACTGTGTCCAGCTCTGAAGTCCTCAGCACAGGAGGGACATGAACCTGTTGAGGCAGGTCCAGAGGAAGGCCACAGAAATGATCTGAGGGATGGAACCCCTCTGGTGTGAAGCCAGGCTAAGAGAGTCGTGTTCAGAGAGGTTGTTCAGGCTGGAGAAGGGAGGGCTCCAGGGACACCTTGCATCCTTTCAATATTTAAAAGGGGCCTATAAGAGAGATGGAGACAATCTTTTTAGCAGGGCCTGTTGCAAGAGGACAAGGGCTGATGGTTTTAAAATAAAAGAGGAGAGGCTAGATCTAAGGAATTATTTTTTTTACATTGAGGGTGGTGAGACCCTGGCCCAGGTTGCCAGAAAGGTGGTCAATGCCCCATCCCTGGAAACATTCAAGGCCAGGTTGGATGAGGCTTTGAGGAACCTGCTCTAGTTGCAGATGTCACAGCTCACTGCAGGGGGGTTGGACTAGATGACCTTTAAAGGTCCCTTCCAACCCAAAACATTCTATGATTTTATGAAAGCATAGGGATCCCCCAAGGAACAACCAAGTCTTGTCCTGACCCAGAAGTACCTCAGCAAGTGTTCACTAAGACACAAGGGTCCAGATCAAGAAGGGATCCGAACTCACATCATCCAAGTTGGTCACGCCTATTCACCCACCCTGAGAGTGCCCTATTTCTTTGCTCAGCCCCATAAACAGAGGGTTTCCCTATCAGGCCCTTTGAGGTCTGGATGAGTTTGCATTGTGGCTTGATAGAGTGCAGAGGTGACCATGGAGGCTCAAAAGGCAGCTACCCAAGAGATGCCAGGTAGGGTCCTGCTCGATCACTGAAAAGACACCTTTCTCTCTTTAATTTGGGGACTAAACAGCCAGCATGGAATTTTTTCGTTCTTCCTTCCTCATCTTCTTGGTCCAAAGATTTGTGCAGATTGCTTGTGGCATTTAGAACGGCTAAAATTATCTCAATTAAATATCTCCACGGTTTTCCTTTGTTCTCTTTTTCTTTCCGTCTCTTTCCTTCCAGGCAGCTGGAACACGTTCTTTAGGCACTCTTTAAAAACATAAGAAAAAATCCAAACTACTCCAAATACACAACAGCTAAGACTCGTGTGGCTTCAGTTAGGCTTTATTTAGAAACATGGATGAAATAGATTATGAGCAAAATAGGAAAAGACCCATTGCTCCAGGATTCATCCATAGGAAACATGAGAGTAGTTCTTGCTCACCTAGTCCACCAAAGTCATCCCTCTGGAGGTGTGGAAGAAAGGTCTAAAAGGTTGTGCAGTGATTTTGGGGGCATGCTTAGTACCACGAGGTAGGAACATGACAGTGCTGTTTTGCTCTGTCATGTTCCCACTGCCTGTCCACATGTTCATCATAACAATATCTGGCCCTTTTTAATGACCCTCTCAGCTTTGCAAATTCCCTGACAATCTGTTCTGGGAGACAAAATTCCTTCCTGGCATCAAATTTGGCAGCTGCCTCATCCCTGTGCCTGACAGCATGAATCACCAGAGTTAAGTAACAAACCCATTTATACATCAAGATACCATCACTGTCCAAGCAATCATTCTTATGCTTTTCAACATGAAGCTGATTACTGTGGATTCTGCCTATACTAATTCTTTTTTTTTTTTTTTTTTTCTTCCCTAATTTTCATCTCAATAACTTCTGGATGTTTTGCAAGACAGAAAAAAAACTTTAGAAGGGGGCTGGAATGCTAGGTAAAGTCAGAAAATATTTCCCAGTCCCCAGAAAGGGTTGTTTACTACTAATTTGATGAGTTTCTGGGAAACCTCTTGGGTAATCTCACCAAAGTCTGTTTGGCAAGAACAAGTGGACCCCTTATGATGTGCTGTGCTACGTGGTTTGTGTATTATTGCCTTACAAATATACCCACACCCACATACACACTTCAACGCACCTGTTATTTTTACAAATATTTTCTTGGTGCTGTTTTTCTGTCTTCTTAGTACCCACTTTATTTCTCTGGTCTGTTGACAGTTATTAAAAAAGTGATTCCTGGATGCATTTGGTTTATCCTTCCAAAAATGAAGTTTTGATGGGTTGGAATGGCAGTGGGTAATCCATCTTGAAATAAAGGTCTGGGGAAAGCACAGTGCACTGTGAGTTTGTGGAAGCAGAGAGGGATCTGCAAATATTATGAAGCCTGGGAAAAGCAGCAGGACTTGTATGCTGAGCATCAGCTTATGGATTGCAATATTCAGTAATCGGCACAAAACAAATTTAGGCTGAGGCTTGTGTATCTCAGTACTTAGCTCCAAGATAAAACTCTCAGACTAGGTGTTCTCCTGCAGTCTGGTCAGCCTGGGTTCATGCTGGACACAACCAAGGAGATTGCCATTGCCCTCTTTTCTGCATGGCAGCTGACATAACCCCATAAAGATCAGAAAATTCTACCTCAAATGCATTCCTCTGTCGGACTGCAAACAAGAATTTGATGAACACAGTCCTCTGCTTTTCCAAATTGCCCCATCAATCTGAGTGAAATACATCCAAGATCTCTCAGGTCTCTTTCTTTGTATAACAGAGTCACTAGAGCAGAGAGTAAAACAGTTTTCTCAGAGAAGTATGATGCAGACTTGGGGAAAACTTAAATTTCAGCTTTGAGGTTAGTTCTCACTGTGTATCCCTGCAGGTAACTATGTTGGTACTTCCCTACAGGGCAGATTGCAAATATTCACCTGGAGCCAGATAATTCCTCTTAGGCAACAGCAGAACCACAGCATGCTTGAGCATGGGGATACTGCACATAAGGGCAGCAGTGTTCTTATTTGTAGCCTGGGTTCCTAAGAGCCAAACTTCAAACGAAAATTTTAAAGAACACCCTAGTGACATGCTCCCCCCCCCAAAGGGTGGGCTACGAATCTCAGCATCTTTTAGACATCAGACTGAAGGAAGGAGAAGGAAAGGGCTGTGTGACAGGCACGGTTTTGCAGGCAGGCTTCATTAACTCGGTTTTTCAAAGATGCATTTATCTTTCCAGAATAACAGCTGAGTTATCTCAAGCTCCATATTCCATCCTCTTCAGTACATCCCCTCAGAGCTATTGCAGTAGGTAGCAAGCACCCACGGTCCCCTTTGTGCCATTATCTCATTCTTTCCCTAACAAATGAAACTGCCATCAAAGATGAGGTTTGCAAACATAGTTTGTTGCCTACTGGAGCCTTACATTTCAGAGCTGTTGCTGCTGCTGTTGCATATTTTGTAGAATTTTTTTCCAGCAGTCCATTTTTGCTAATGGGCTCACTTGGGGGTCTGTTGAGCTGCAGGGAAAATGGAGACAAGCAACCTTCCTGCTGGGAGACCTTTGCAAACCTCAATGAACCTTTTGCAGAAACAGGAGTTCCGTGTTCTTAATGAGATCATTTTCAGAAAAGTCTGGGAAAAAAAAAAAAAAAAGAAAAAGAAGAGAAAATAGTGGCAGCAAAATAGAGATAATCACTAAAGGTGCTTTTCAAGTAAACCAGGAGCCCATTCGGTGTAATGAGACAGAAAAATTTCAAGAAACCTAAAGGAGGATCATGTGTTTTATTTGACACATCAGAACCAAGTAAGTATGTGAAAAGAGATAGCACCTGACCCTGCAGTTGTCTGTCACTCCCCTCGTGCAGAAAGCTGGGTTACGAGTGGAGAAATAGGACAAAATCCCATCCGTGGCATAGTTTAATGCCAGGAAGTCTGCAATGAAAACTAAGATTTATGAAAAATCTGATGTGCTGAGTTGGGTAGAAAAGCCAAGGTCTCTGCACCTACCCCTGGCTGACACCCTCACCCCCATTAAAAAAAAGCGTCCACTCAGCAAAGGATGATGAACCCATGTTAGCCGACAAAGACTGGCTTTATGCCTCTCAACATGGCCAGGTACATTAGCTGTTGGAATAAGCCGTCAGTGGTATCCTTCCGCATGGATGTATTGCAATGACTTTTGAAAGCTGCATTTGATCTGATTGATGCCAGATGCATCTTTTAAAAAGCACAGGCAGATCAGCCTTGTGTGATAGGAAAACTGGAAGAAAGGGAGAAGACAACGTGGGGATGGAAGCATCTGCTGTCATCTGACATGGTCAAAGCCTCAAACATCTGTGTGGGAGTGGTAGATCAAAAATTGCTTGATAGCATGATATGACACCTCCAGCACATCTCTGCCCATCATGCCAACATGGCTTAGGAGGTTGACACTTTCCTGATGTCTCTAGAAGCCAGGACATGAGTTTAAGGAGGTTCCAAAGATGAACAGAAAAACACTTAGCCCAAAATCCAGTCTTCAACATTTTCTATGAGTTAATACCTATAGAAGAGTATAATAACAACAAAACAAAACAAGACTGTAGTGTTGTTATTATTATTATTACCAGACTCTCTCCTCATCTCCAGAGATTTGTGGCTCTGCACAAACCAAAGCAGGTAGTTTCATATTTCCATGCTCTTCATGGAGATTTTTCTTCCATAAATCTGCCCAGTCATCTTTTGGATGTACACTTTGGGGATTTCACAGATAACCAGATACTGTGTGAAGAAACTCCTTCATTTTATTTGTTCCCAGCTTGTCACTTGCTCAGTTTTAACTGATAACCCTTAGTTCCTATATCAGAAGAGTCAAAAACCAATCAACACCTAGTGTCCCCTCTCTAGATCCCATAATATCCTTCCCTTTATCCTTTCTTTTTCCAGACTTAATAAAAATGGTTTACACAGACATTCCCTGTGTGGAAGTGACTTTATTACCCCTTTACACTGATTAGGTTTAGTATGGGGACACCAAAACTAACCAGAAAGTATTCAAGGTGTGAATGAAACAGGAGTTTTTGCAGGGAAAGTGAGGGCAGGTGAGAGAGGACATCGGAGAACTTTGAGTATAGGGATCCCACACTCTACAGACCCTGTGACACAAAGGATGCACAAGAGACTTGAGGAAACCACCAGAAGAAAATCAATGAAGTACAAGGCCACATATTAGAAAGTTTCTGGCATAGGGTAGAAAAGTGGGGACAGAGATGGAAACAGGGATGGTCCCACTGCAGGAAGGAAATAAGTGTGATGCAGACAGGGCATTTTTCCATCAGGAGATCATGGTGGTTGTCTCTATTTCATGAAAGTGGGTAGGCTGACAAAGCAATTTTCCAGAATCATTGCATTTACACAGTACAACACTGAGCTGGATGTGTGTGTGGTAGGGAGAGGTATCCACAGCTCTGGCTCAAAAAAGCATCTGCAATTTTGTCCTACAAGGCAACTAGAGCAGTCCTCTCAACTTCACTCCCCCTTCCACTTTATTCACACACCACAGCAGAGCTGCCTACAGAGCTCAAGCCCCTAAGTCTGAAATGAGCCAGAAGGACAAATTTAATTTCTTTCTCTTCAAGAAAGGAAAGACTAAGCTTCCAACTTTTTCCATCCAACATGTCAAATTGGCAACACAAGTCTCCCTTCCGACAACTTTGCTTATAGACTTATAGCTGTAATGTTTTACTGTTTGAAAAAGACAACTTCCCAGCAAGTCAGCTTCTCAGATTTCTAATTTAACTGCAGTGTAGCACTTCTTTCAAGGCTGATTCTTTATCAGATCCTTCACTTCATCATTTCCATCAGCACTTCTAACATTTGCAAAGTGGTAGCATAGCTCATCTTTCAGTAGGAATTTTGTACCCAGCTGAAGCTTGAGTATTTCCAGCAAGGCAGAGTGGGTTGTCAAATACCACAGTTTCCATGCTGGGATCATTCCTTCCTGCCTGAGAAAAGCTAGTGAGAAACAGAACGGTTTTGGTTTCTGCAATCCCTTTCCTTGACACGGAGAGAGCTGGTGAAGCAAAAATGGGACAGCTGGAAGAGCAGAGCTAAGTCATGGGTGACCCAGGTTTCCACACAAGTTGACCTGGCAGGTCTTCCCTTCTAGGCAGAAACCTGCAGATGGCTCCTTGTCACCCACTCACTTAGAGCCCACAGGGCATGGATGATGTGAGCTCTGTGGAGTGACAGCTCAGTCCAGGCTCTGAGAAAAACTGCTTGGAGGAGTGTTACCAGTGAAAATGTGTCTGTAAGAATTAATCCTATCTCGGGTATTTATCCACCACAGCCATTCTCATTTGAAAACCTTTGATAATTGTTGACCTTGTTGGCCTCGGATAGTTAATGTTTGGGCCAATTATTTAAACATAGGCTGGCAATATAAACATAAACATTAGTGATAGATTCAGAGACAGATGCTGAGTGACCAGGTGGAGGTGTTCCTTACAGCTTCTTGAATATGACTCAAGGGGAGTGGACAGCAGCCACACTCATGTGATCTCCTATGGAGCATCTCCCTGTGCCATTTTCAGAGACATAAACCTGGACTAGGTGGAACATTAATCTGACCTAGGAGGGCACATTTTATGTTCTTAGGTGCCTGGTGCTTTTTAAGAGACCAAAGAGCATTCAAGCCATTGTCATAGGGTTGAAAGATATGAGATAGGTCATAAAGAAAGTCTACAGTCCTCTGGAGTAGGAGCTGTGGGACAACTAGGATAACCTCAGGTATCACAATTAGCACTGAATGTGTATATTTAGGCAACCTGAACAGAGTTCTTGGGGTGGGATTGTATTTGAGATGAAAGACATGGTTCAGTTGCCTGCAGGACAATAGGCACATCAAACTCCACCCAGATCCCAAAGGGGTTTTCCACCTCTGGGTGTCACTAGTCCCTGGCTGTTTTATTTCCAGGGGCACTGATTCTGCACAGCAGACTGGGACAGCAGTGAACTCAGAGGAAACAACTACAATGTCAAGACAACAGTGTCTCTGTTGCATTCTCCCAACTTCTAGCAAACTGTAGATCAAAGACTTCTCAAAATGGGGAAGCATAGCTTTAGGGCAACCTGTGTGCAACAATTTCTGAAACTCACTTTCTGCTTTTCTTTCATTGCTTCTGAAACCCTTTGTAGTTCAGCCATGCACAAAATCCCATGCAACACCTGGAGAAGGCTTAGGGTGATCTCATCTGTGTATAGAAGTATTTGAAAGGAAGGTGTAGTCAGGTTTTTCTGGTGGTGTCCAGTGACAGGACAAGAGTCAAGTGTCCACTGACCCAGTGTGAACAGTAAAGATCTGAAAAATAATTATATTCCAAGAGGTTTTATGAAAATTAGTGGCAGAGCAGGGCTGAAGTAGCTCAGCTGGGAGAGCGTTAGACTGAAGATCTAAAGGTCCCTGGTTCAATCCCGGGCTTCAGCAGTGTTTTTCTATAGTTTTCTGTGTCCTGTATTGGGCTTTTCAGTACAAGAGAGACATGGAGCTACTGAAAAGAAGTTCATCAAAGGGCCAGGAGGATGGTGAAGGGACTGGAGCATCTCTCCTATAAGAAAAGGAAGGCTGAGAGAGGAATTGTTCAGCCTGGAGAAGTATCAGGGGCTCAGGTATATGAACATCTGAAGGAAGGGTCCAAAGAGGTTCACAAAGCCAGGCTCTTTTCAGTGGTCCCCAGTGACAGGACAAGAGGCAATGGGTACAAAATGCAACATAAGAGGTTATCTCTGAACAACGGGAAATACTTTTTACTATTCTAAGCCTATGACCCAGAGACATAATTCTAGATTTCAGAAGCTTCGGGGAAAAAAAAAAAAAAAAAAAAAGTGAAATAAAGTGGGTTTTTTCTTCCCTCAGCCTTCAACTTTCAACTGCCAGTTTCTAATCCTATGTCACAGAGTGCCCCATAAAGAGGTAGTAACGTTGACCCACTGGTGTATGGGGTGATGTGGGAAATCAAAACTGCGATGTGAGCAAAGGAAAAATAACCTGTCAAAAGGACTTAATTTTAGTTTGAGTCACAACTGACCTTGAGGAAATTTCTCTTTCTAAAATTTGTCTTTTTCCACGCTGAAGAGTTCTGGTGTGTCTATCTGTTGCTCCTAGGAAAACAGCTTCAGATCTCTGATGAAACTTTCTACCCTTTCCTGAACCTTTTCTATTCTTACACTGACCTTTATAGATGATAGTATTTGATGTGTGGGCACCCCAAAGAATTCCACAGCTGAGTAACTGTGGTTTGGTCTCCATCCCTTTCTGACTAATTCCCGATCTGTAGAGTCCTTCAGGCAAACAGCAGAGACAATACTTGAATTGCCAGTTGTCCAAAATGAAAGAAGTGAGAAGCAAAGAATCTTTAACTATTGATTTTTCAAAGATCAACAACAATACTCATCTTGGTTCTCCTTCATATTAGACTGAGACCATTTCTTTCTCCCTTTCATTCTGGTGGTGCCCTTTAATCTCTGGATGCAACCCTATCAGATCCTGAAGTACTTCCAGGAGATGATTTCCTTGATCAGGATGTGAATAATGACTTGTGCATTAAGTCAATGACATCATGAGCTACTTAAGCCTTGAAGAGATATCATGGGTCCCTGGGAACACATCAACAGCCACCACCCACTAGCAGGTAGGGCCAGAACATGCCTTGCTCTCCTGCATAGCTCAGGAAACAGCCTGGTAACAGCCACTCACCCATCACTGCCCTTTGCAGATGTGACATACTCAGGTAGGATCCTCTGGCTCAAGGATGCACCAAGTAGAAAATGCCTCCCCTTTGACCCTTTACTCCTAACATCTATGCCTGCATCTAAATAGGGAATGAGCTTCCTGGTCCCCACACTGGACAAGAGTAGGTTAGACCCCTTGTGTGGTCCATGTGCAGGATTAAATTATATCATATTTGACAGATGTCTCCTTTTTTTTATGAAAACTGACCTCATGTAGTTGTGTACGTACATCCCAGGCATTGCCATCAGATTTAAGAACAGCTTACATGCTGTGCCTACACTGACCTGCTCTGACCTCATCTACCACACTGAAGCCTTGGGCCCTAAGGGCAGAAGCAAATCAGATACAGATGGTGAGTCAGGGAGCAGTGGGAAGGCACAGGCTTAGCATTCATTCAAACAGTCCTGCTAAACAATATTTTGACCTGGTACTGGACTCATGGTTTAACAAGTGTGCTGGAAATCTAAATAAAGCCAGTGCTTGGGCTTGAGTACTGCCCAGTGCTCCCCCACACTGCTTAAATGTGACAACTTGTGCTCTCCCAGGTGATAACCAAACACGCTTCAGGGCACATCAGGGGGCATGAAGCATTCACAGAATCACAGCACCATAGGGCTTGGAAGGGACCTCCAGAGATCATCTCTTACAACCCCCCTGCCAAAGCAGGTTCAGTGAGAGCAGGTTGCACAGGATTGCATCCAGGAGGTTTTTGAAAGTCTCCAGAGAAGGAAAGGTATTTTGAATATAACAAATCTACTTCTGATGAGGCAGCTGGGAGTGGGGTGGGAGGGGAAGAGGTTTTAGCACCATGACAGATGTTCCCTACCAGATGGCCTTAGTCCCATTGAGTAGGACAGACCAGTTATATTCGCTTTTGGCACTACAACAGTCCTCACAGAGGACTTGCTGGTTCCCATCACCTCTCCTTGTTGGGTCACCAACACCCTTATCTCAGGCAGTCTAGAAAGGCCTGCCACAATGAAGATAAGCATTTGGAGCAGAGTTTTTTTAAGAGTTGCTGAGCAGATAAACCACAGCCAGATGAGGAAATCCCTTGAGCTGAAAACAGTCAAAAGGTAGGAAAGATTTTTAGGCGTGGAAGAGTTTAAGGTGGGAACATCATTTGCATTTTCCCTGTTTTTACTCCTCACTCAGTCTCTTTTCATGGTCAGTACTGGAGGATGTGCAGTCTTAGCCGGCACCGTTGTTCTCATGGAGGAGCAAGTGACAGCTGGGCGTGTTCACTTCTAACACAGCTACAGCCCAGTATGAAGAGGTAGCTGCAATCAAGTTGCTAAACTACAGATGTGGGAAGGGGAGGGAAAGGCTCCCACTGATTCTGGCAATCCGGCCCTCACGTTCACGCTGCAGGACATAAAGAAATCCCCAGAGGCCACAGTGCAGTGCTGCCAGAAGTGATGAGTGCAGTGCTGCCAGAAGTGATGAGAGCAGCTTATTTGCCAGATCCCCTCCTGGCTGAAACAGCTTCGACTCAAGCCTCAGTGCTGAAAGTTGCCAAGTTTCCCCGTGCTGGGCTCTAAGAAGGGTTAAAAGCAGCCCCGTGCTCGGTGGTGAGGCAGGAGGCTGCGAGGGAAGGTGCAGGATGAATAATGGCCGTGGGCGGCAGGCAGCGTGGGGGCGGCTGCCCTGCCGGCACCTTCACCCAGCCCACACACACGCGCAGCTCCCTTCTCTCACCCCCGTTCGGGTCCCTTTGGCATCAGGGCCCCCACACTGATCAATCAGAGCATGTCGGTTCCCAGTAACGGTGTTTTCCTGAGCCCCTGTGCAGCGCTGCTCCAGCCGGCAGCTCTCCCCCACAAATCCTCACAGCTCTGCCAGTGCCCTTCAGTTCTGATTTTCTGCTCTCTCTAGTGATTTCTGCCTCTTTCTTTTAACACCTTCCCTCCCGGTTTGCTGCTGCTGCCCTTCTCCCCCATCCTCGTGACACGTCCCTCCACCTTTCCCACCAAGGCTGGCGTGGATCCGTCCGGACGCATCCACCCTGGCCGCACAACACCAGAGCCACGTCTCATTGCTGCTGAGATGCAGGAGCCTGCACTGAAAGATTAGGCAGTTAAATATATGGGAAATCCTCAGCAGGAGCTTAAACCCCTTTCCTCTAGGGATAAATAAATAAATAAGTTAAACAGGAAAAAAAGTTTTGCAAGGCTTGTGGTCACTGTAAGAGCATGTCTGGAGCTGTTAGAGCACCTGGGAAATTTCCCACTGAAGCTCCTGAAAGGAGATCGCAGCAGGGGGTCCTGCATATGCAGTGCTTGGTCGGTTGTCTCGTATGGGGTCAGACAGGAGTCCACAGACCTCTGATTTGCAGTCACTGGTGCGTCACTGCTGCAGCACTCCAAATAGAGCTGTCCTGATGAAAAGGTCACGGTATGAGGTGCGCCTGTGCCCAGCATCTCCTCCTCTATTTTGCAAATTGTTTTTATGATAGTTTGCATTCCCATGGAGTGCTTCTGCTATCACTTTCTTTTTCACAGAATCATAGAATGGTTTGGACTGAAAGGGACCTTAAAGAACATTTAGTTCCAACCCCCCTGCCATGGGCAGGGACACCACCCACTAGACCAGGTTGCTCAGCCCTGCTGTAATATATGGGCTAACTGGACTGCACATCTGCTTTGTTCCTTTCTCTGCTAATAGCTCGCCGGAGGAGAAGGCAATTCTTTAACTCATGCCTCAGTTTCACCCATCAGAAAATGGGACAAAATACTCCAGCATCATTTGGAAAAGCGTTCTGAGACATTTACACGGAGAGCTAGCCATGGCGGAGGTAGAGACGGACTGCACACACAGGCAATAAAAGACATTGTCAACCCTGAAGATTAATTTTCTGAATTACATGGCAGCTACAAGATGAGGAAAAGAAAGGATTATTATTTGCATGCCATGGGAGCAATAATCCTGCGATTACTACTCCAGGCATAAAGACATTAAGGATCAGTTTGTGCTGCAGTGCAGAGCTCCTGGAGGTGTAGCAGCTCTGTGCCATGATTAGACAGCTTGTGTGCAGTTGTAAAGGTAACACATGCTTTTCTGCACCGTGTAGAGCACACTGTGATGAAGACCACCCATGATCTCATTAAGAGATGTGCCTACAGGTTTTGCTTGAGTGAGTGCACAGGAGCTGCCATCCAGCCCCTCTGATAAAATCCCCTTCCCACTGGACAGAAGGTGTTGAGGAGTGGAGTACTGGAGCATCTCTGTGCTGAGGAAAGGCTGAGAGACTTGGGGCTGTTCAGATGAAGAAGAGTATTTTAGAAGGGATTATATCAATTGATATATATATTTCATCAATGTTTATCAATATTTAAAGGGCAGGTATCAAGAGGATGGGCAGACTCTTTTCAGTGGTGCCCAGTGAAAGGACAAGGGCCAATGGGCACAAACTGGAACCCAGGAGGTTCCAACTTAACAGGAGGAGAAACTTCTTTGCTGTGAGGGTGTCAGAGCCTGGCCCAGGCTGCCCAGAGAGGTTGTGGAGTTTCCTCTGGAGAGATGCCAAACCTGTCTTGACACATTCCTGAGCTACATTCTATAACTGACCTTGCTTTGGCAAGGTGGTTGGACGAGATGATCTCTGAAGGTCCCTTCCAACCCCTGCCATTCTGTGATTCTGTGATTCTGTGACTTACACAGTGCTTGTCTTTAGGCAACAGATAGGAGGATCAGGGCAGTTGTTCCGTTCACATTATCCAACAAATCTTGGAAAATTTTGAATTAGGATTGTTTCTCACTGTCTAAACACTGTCCTAGAATAAGTTTGGTCATATGTCATGACAAAAAAAAAAAAGGAAAAAGGAAAAAAATCCTCTTTCAGATGCAAGATCTGTCCAGTATCTGCTCTGAACACTGAATGCTAAAACTGGAGAATAATAAAATACCTTTTGGATCCAGCTCAGTTCCTCAGAGATACTAAACTAAATAGACAGTCAAAATACCTTTGAGGGGTCTTGGCTTTAGTATCTATGGCTGATTAATTAATTGCAATTTAGATTGTTATTTGGGCTGTTAACTTTTGGGACAATGGGCTATCCTTTATTTTCAGTTTGAATAGAGAAGCTTAATTTTGTTTGTGACTGCAGGGTGCTAGCACGGAAGAGGAAAGAACATGAAGCACTGCTCATTACAAGTGGAAGTAAGCTATTTAAATATGCAAATTGTGTTCAAAAAAGGCCAGAGAAAGAGGACTGTGGAGCTCCTGCTCAGCTACAGACATTTTCATTTCCCTGCCCAGGGTGGGATTAGATCTGGGGCAAGAGTGAATACACACTTCTGTCAGTCTTTGGGAGCACCCAGGAGGTGTCAGACTGGGGAGAGTTCGGTAGTTCATGCAGAAGATTGGGTGAGTTTCAGTTTGGTTCCCAACAAGCATCGGCAGCACAGAAGACATCCTTGGCAAAATCTCTGCAAATTCAGGAAAGCAGTTTATGTTAAAAGTATGAAAATCCAGTACAGGAGTGGTTTTAATTACTAGATAGTATGGAAGGCTTTAAACTACACCTAGATCACCCTTTTAAGCTACTTGAATTGTGATGCATGTGTTGGAAACGTATCTTTTGCTTCAGTGTGGGGAAATTCAACAATGACTTATAAACCCTCATTACAAGCAACTGGAAATGTCTAGAAGAAGCCTGCCTTCCTGAGTTTTTTCATGTGGAAAAAACAAAAAAAAACCCAGCGCAGATCTGGGAACACTGCAAGTCCCAGGCAAACAGCAAACAGGAAAAAAAAAAAAAATATCAAATTAACAGAAAGTAGAAACAAATGCAAAAATTTCTTCTTAACAGTTAAGTTCACTAGCTACGGTCAGAAGATGCTGGACAGGTCTCTCATCCCCCAGGGATTTTGTTGGAGTCGACTCCAGGCTCCAATTTCTTTCTCTCTGACATGGGGAAACTCCTCGAGTCATTTTGAGTCAGTGTCTCTGCCTCCGATATTTTCATGCCAGCCTGGTTACGTGGGTGATTCTCTGCTCTAGTTTTCAAGCAGAAGTTCTCACAAATTGATGGAGGAGGCTTTGGCACCTCTGCAGGAGAAGTGAGAGAGAGGGAGAGAGAGAATTATATGAAGGAGGAGAAGAAAAGAAATGGGCTTTTGAAAACCATAAAATTAGCATAGAAAACAGCATCAGCTTTTCTTTACTCGGACTGAGTGAGAGGCAGTACAATTGCCTGCTGATTTTAAAGCTGCCCCATTAAAGATCTTGATGGGTGGCCACAGATGTACTGGATTGTCTGTTATTTGAAGGAAGCCAGTTTTACACTTACAGGGCCAACCCAAATGCTTGCAAAAGCAGAGCTCAGACTTTATTGTGGCTACAGATTTGCCATGCAAGCTCCCTAGTATTGAAGCCAATAATTTTTAAAAAAAACCCAACCTAACAAACAAACAAACAAAAAATAAACAAACAAAAAAGCATATGGAAATAAAGCCAGGACTGGAAGATTTGCAAAGCCACTCAGAATGTCAGGATTTTCTGGCCAAGGATTTTTAGGCCTTAAGATCTCAGATCATCACCTCTAACTTCAAACATTTAACTGAGGTTTCTAAAGTAAGAGCTCCTTTTCATTTTTCCCAGCCTCTCAGTATAGTCAACTCCTTTGCAACTTTTGTGCTTCTCCGGGGAAAGACAAGTTAGCTCAGGGTTTGGAGAGGCAGTTGGCTTTTTCCACAAAATGGATTAGCACCTCTCAGTTGCCTTATACTTTTGGAGCAAATGTGAGGTACCTACCTGCACACCACCTTAGTCCCACTTTGTGCTCAGGTAACACAAATTGAACTAGATGGTTTTAAGGCCCCTTCCAACCCAAACCATTCTATGATTCTGTGAAATTATGTTGGATTTGTTACAGAATGTTACAGGTATACAGCTCTGTCAGCTCAGTTCACACATCTGAGCACTTGGCTTGTAAACTTTGCATAACAGTACCTAAACAACCCTTAGGGAAGGTCTTGACATCCAGGAAATGTAAATCCTGATACTCTGATAGCTCTCTGGAACTGAAAGCATGCTGGGAGATAAGCTTCTGAAACCAGGCTTTAAGCTCTCTCAGTCCTGGCCAGCACCATCCATTGAGTCTGCAACCGGATACAGAAAGCAGGAGCATTTCCTTGTACCTCAGAAACAAGTCCTTACCAAATTCACGAGTGGCATGTGGTCACAAGATGAGAGACTTTTTTTTTTTCTTCTCTGTTGTGGCTGGCTGAGAAGTAGCAACATAGAAAAGCTTTTTCCTGCCATCCCTGTAAAGGTTCCTGCATTGGTGCATGACAGGGGAAACACAGTGGCACTGGACACTGCAGCTGCATGCTAGGACCTTCCCAAAGATGTCTTTCCAGAGGACCAGAACCCTGTATCAAGAGACCATACGACTAGAAACATGTTTACCTGCTTGTGCTGATGAGGAATCCAAGCGGCACACATGGGAATAAGGTGCCAGCATCTCCAATGTGACCTGTGAGAGCCTCAGCTATGAGTGGTGGTGTGGGAAATGAGCCATGACTTCCCCACGTGGGTTAGACATGGCCTCTTGGAGAAGATCAAACATAAACAAGAAAAAAAGTTGACACAGGAGATGTCAGGAGGAGGCAAAACACCACAAACATCTCAACACCTGCAAAAGTGTCTATAGCCATCTGTAGCATTAATCCTCCAGCAGTGCTGGGGGATTTGTCCCATTCCAGGGCTGGCAGCTGTCTAGATAAATAGTTGAAAGACAGTATCACACACTGTAGCCAAGTCAAGCAGTGTTTGCAAACACGGAAGAGAGATTTCCTGAGGAATATGCAATAGATTCATTAATCCCCATGAGCTGAACTTTCTGGATGTTCCGTTCCCTTCTCTTCCAGCTTGGTAAGGATGTTAACACATCTCTTCAAGCCTCGTTTATCTCCCTCTTTTCCCATCTTGCATTCTCCCAGATAAGGTTAGTCTAGAAAGTCCATCTCAAAAGGCAGCCATGGTATTTCACAGAATACCCCATCCTCCTCTCACCTCCTCTATGGAGAGCTTGCTTTCCCCTCCAGGTGAACTTTTCCCTTGCTGTCTTCCAGGATGGTTCCCTCTCACAGGTGGGTGGACTTAGCCCGGAGCTGGGCGGCCAGCCGAGCTGAGTGGGCGAGTGGCACAGACAGTGAGCAAGTCACCGCTCTGGAAATGTGTTACTAGTTATTCCTGTTCCCTGATAGAGGGTTTCTGCTGTCGTTCCTGGGAGCAACGACTTCCCTCCCATGTCCACCTCTCCCATGGCAGCCACCTTTGCCAGCCCATTTTTTTGTTGCAGGAGACAGGAGAACAGCAGTTGGGACAGCTGGGAGGGCAGGTGTCAATAGGAAAGAGGCAGGTGTCGATAAGAAAGGGCAGGCATCAATAGGATGGGTCCAGACTCTTTTCAGTGGTGCCCAGTGACAGGACAAGGGGCAAAGGGTACAAACTGGAACACAGAAAGTTCCGCCTGAACATGAGAAAAAACTTTCTGTGACAGTGCTCAAGCCCTGGCCCAGGCTGCCCAAAGAGGTTGTGGAGTCTCTTTCTCTAGAGAGATTCCAAACCGTTTCAGACACTGGGATCCTGGGCCCCCTGATCTGGGTGACCCTGCTGGAGCAGGGGGGTTGGACTAGTTGATCCTCAGAGGTCTCTTCCAACCCCTACCATTCTGTGATCCTGTGAAAATTAAAATTAGGGATGGGAAGGTGGTTCCCAGACACCACCTGTGGTAAAACTCCTTTGCTAGAAGACCCACTGCAAGACTTTTCTGGCAGCTGTTGCCCTTCCTGAAGGACAGGAAAGAGCTTGCTGAGAGCTGCTATATACTGACTGGTAGAAGCCTTTGAATTTACAGCTACTGCTCCTCCTTAACCAGTTCAAACCCATTCCTTATAATGCTGCCTTCTATCTCAACCACATATTCTTCATCCTTGCTGTTTATCTCCTCCGGATACACACAGACAACACTCAATCTCTCCCAGCCTTTGCCTTGACAGGCAAAATGTTCCAAATTTATCTCATCTGCAGTTATATGATAGACACTTTCCAGATGAAACCCAAAGTCCTTCTTGGCCATTTAAAACTGTCCATATCAATGGTGACCCAGGCTTCTCTAGTCTCTTAAATCATCTCCTGTCCATCATCCTCTTTCTTACACTGTTTCCTCACTATTTGCTTCATCTTTCACTGTTCTTTGGAGACAAGCTGTCCTCTGCTTTCTTATCACACCCCACCCTCCCCATTTCCGATTGAGTTGAGGTGAATTCACCTGAAAGTCACAGGAGTTCCCAAGGACCCATCTCCTGAGCACAGCTCAGTGACGCTGATACTGGCATTATGAAACCTGTGTTTTCCTGGATAGTATGACTCTCTGCAGTTCTTGCAAATAAAAGGAATTAGAGAAAAAGACAACTTGAGAGGTATGTGAGTAATACAGCATCATCCGTGGGGACACGTGCTGGGATAACACACAAAAACAAGCTGAGAACATAGAGTGCTTTCACCTACAAGTTAACTCTCAGCACAGTCAGAGAAGGGAAGGCAGGTGTCACAGCTACAGCTAGAGAAACTGAGGCATAGTGACGTTGACACAGATCATTCAGATGTTTTGATGCAAGCCTAAGCTAAGGCTGTTGATGCTTTGTTGTGGGTGGCAGCTGTCTGAATTACTCAGTGAAGCTTAATTTAATTGCGTAGAAGAAATGGCCTCAAGTTGCCCCAGGGGAGGATTAGGTTGGAGGTTAGAAAAAATTCTTCCCCAAAAGGGTTGTCAAGACCTGAAACAGGCTTCCCAGGGAAGTGGTGGAGTCCCCATCCCTGGAGGGGTTTAAAAGCTCTGTAAATGTGGCACTTAGGAACATGGTTTAGTGGTGACCTGGAAGTACTGGCTTAACAGCTGGACTTGATGATCTTGAAGGTCTTTTCCAACTGGAATGATTTTATGATTATATAATAGCAAGACGTGACTATGAACTCCATTGATTACCTTGTAAAAGGACACAGGGCAGCTGGGTGTTCCAGTGTCTTTGGACCAGTCCATGATGTCCCCAATTGGCTTTTCCTCACCTCACTGCTCTCACCCTCATTAACAACCCATGTTCCAGAGAAGCCTCTTCCTTTTCTTGTAGCCAAATATGACCTAGTATTGGCTCTTTCTTTTATGTGGGGCCGCCCTTAGGTCTGTTCCAGGATCTGCTGACCATGGCTGAACACCAAGAGCACCCTGCTACCTGAGGACACTGTCACAGGCAAGTGATCTCCATTTGCACAGAGCTGGCACCCATTCCACCCGCTGACTTTCCCACCTCCAAAGAAAGCTGCAGCTCATCGAGGGGAACAAACATACCATAGAAGGGAAGCAATCTCTGCCAAGCACTGCAGAAATGGGACACAGATGGTGTCTTAAATGAGAACGGAAGTTTATCTGGGGGCTCTGTGTGTGACGTAGCCTTGCAGAACTTGCAACAGATGACAGACACTAGGATTTCAGAGTGGCTGATGAGTTAATTTTGAAACAATCTCTGTCCACAGAGCTATTAGATTGTCTGGAAAAAAAAAAAAAAAAAAAAAAAGAAAAAGAGAAAAATTTGAACTCAATAAATGGTTCTGTAAGGATAGGAGTATATAAACTTGCTTTTATTAAATGTAGGGCTGGTTCTTCTGATCCTAATCACAGCTGTTTATGGGCTGGTTGGTCAGCCCGGATGGTTGTGCTGACTGGCCAGGTGATCACTGATAACGGAAACATATGAAGATGACATTAGCCTTGCTTTTCTCTATTTAAGACATAAACTTTTGTCTTTGTCCTCCACCCACAGAATTGTTGGAAGGAATCTTTTGAGGTCATTAGGTCTAAACCCCTTCTCTTGCAGGACCACCTAGAGCCAGTTGCGCTGGACCATATCCATGTGGCTTTCCAATATTTATAAGAATGGAGACTCCACAACATCTCAGGGCAACCAGTCCCACATCTTTCATTCTTTCAGCACATGAGAGAAGTTCCAGACCCTTGATCATCTTCCTGGCCCTTTGCTGGACTCTTCAGTAGCTCCACATGTCTCTTGTACTGAAAAGTCCATCACTGGGAACAAAAAACTACAGGAAAAGCCACTGCTGAAGCCCAGGATTGAACCAGTGACCTTTAGATCTTCAGTCTAACACTCTCCCAGCTGAGCTATTTCAACCCTGTTACAGCACTGATTTTCACAAAATCCATTGAAGCCTAATTATCTTTCGACCATTTTGGACAGCTTTTGCTGACATTAGTTTGTGAGTCAAAGAGGTTGCTTCAGGGAACAGGACAGAGATAGACTGGGGTCACAAGCAACAGTCTACAGCATTAACACAGTCTCTTTGTCAATGTACGTGACCTATGTACCTGTGTATGACTTTAATAATAATATGACTCTGGAGGATGTATAGAGGTGGAGCAGTGAAAAATAAACCAACAGGTGTTCTTATTCTTATCAATATACAAAGAGTGAGGGCCAAGAGGTTGGTCGGTCAAATGCAGTTCTTTTCCACAGGGTTAGACTCTGAGATGCCACAGCCATTTCTTGGTCCACAGCACATGGTGCTAATTGCAGAGTAAAGATCAAAACTGGATGGAGCACTGGGGTGTTTGCACCTCTTTCAGTAAATCAAGTAACAGCATCAGACAGAATGCACTGGTTATGTTTCCAAACTAGTCTGACATATTCAGAATACCAAAATCCTTCTCTGCAGGGAGAAGTTTGGTGGGCTGGTAGGATATAAGAACATGGTGCTCCTTGCTGAACCTAAAGACCAAGGTCTATATTATAAAACACAGCTAAAATCTGGAGTTAGGAATCAACCTTAATCCAAGGACCAGCCAAGAACATTACAGTAGAACAGACATTTCTAATATCTTTTCACAGGGCCCACTGAAGGATCTGGAGTTACCCATGGAGCCTGGCTAATCCTTTCATACCAATCTGTCTCTCCCTGTCTAGGAAATGGGAGCTAAGCATATTCATGCAGTGATATGGGAGATGTTTACCCAGCCCACCAACTTATTCTTCAAATAGAGGACTTCTGCTCACAGGACTATCACAATCTACCATCTTTCACCAGCTCCAGATTCATATCTCCCCAAAATACATATGTGAAATGCACAGTAAATTTTCCATGTCTGCTAAAAAACTGGTAGTGAAAGGTGTCAAAAATCTGGGTTTGAATGTTCAGCTCAACAGCAGCAGATACTTCCTCGCAGACATGTATTAAGTAACAGTTCCTGAATATCTAGGGCTCCCAAACTAGGCTACGGAACCTGCTGCAGTACCCAGACATCAGGATCATACCATCCGCAAAACTGCTTCCATATCTGGATCCCGGTGGTGATCCTACCTACAAACACTGAGGAGCTGACTACATATGTGTGGCTGACAGTCTCAGCATCTCTGTGCTTATGATGCGGAGACCTTTTTGGACAGCTGAACACTGCTATAGACTTTCTGCTTTTTGTCCATTTACACTTTTAAATTGTCTCCTATATGTGACCTAGAAACATACTAGATCAAGCCCCTGAAAGCTCCATAGTGCCAAGAACAGGTGCAAATAACAGGGCATCACTAAAGATCATGGCCACCAGCCAGCCCAACTGACAAACTGATTCCTCTGTTACATTTTGTGTCTGGTAGAGATGTTGATATGAGAGGAACCTAGAATATTGCTCAGGGAGTAATAATTGGAGTTGCAGAATTAGGTCTCAGCCCTGAAGTGGAAATGAGAAATCCTTGTTATCTATCCTATCAACAGATTCTTTCACCTCCACCTGGACCTCAGGATCTGTAAGAAGAAGGTAGTTGGGGATTGGCCCCTGTAAGTCTTTACAATTATCCATGAAAAAGGAAAAGGAAGAAATCTTGCAACCTGCCCCCTGCAAAATCATCTGCAGACCACAGCTGGATGTTCAGAGCAGGTCTGGTTATATTTATCTACAGAAGATGCTTACAGGAGCAATTTCTTGAGCACAGTGACTAAGGATCCTACAAATACAGCTTGGATCAGCCTGCGGGAACAGAAGACTTGTTCTGGCATGGTTTTCCTCATTTAGATGTTGAAAGAAGTGGGAAAAAGGATTGCACAGCCAGATGATTTATTATATGATTATTGTGAGATCCATCATAAGTGTTTAATTGTATGTCAAGCTTTGCTTTGCAGGGTTGATAATGTCTGGAGTGTGGACCTGCTCCAGATTTATTTTTTCTTTAAAGATTCTCTATTTTGAAACATCAGTGCCTCTGATTATGTTGAAAGAGAACTGTTTTGCTCTTCTCTGAAGAGCTGTGAGCTATTTAACATTACCAGCACTGGTCGTGATTAACAAATTCCTAGAAGGCCAGATGGGGACATCAGTATGATGGGTGACAAAGACCACAAGAGAAGGCCAGCTGAGCCTGGTGGGACTTCTTTTCTGTAAACTCCAGCAGTTTGGGAAAGGTTCCTGGAATGAGATTCATCTCACATGGTTTCTTAAAAGATGACAAAGCAAATCTCTAAACCTGACCTAATCACTACACAAAGCTTGTAGAAATGGGAACATTGGTGCTGAATTCCCAAACTGAATCTCCCTTCAAAACCCAATCATACCAAAACAAACCAAAAACATTAATTGGCAGCTCTGTAGAGCTCCTTATGACACCATGTTATCAGCATGTGAGTCTGGCAAACAAACCATCCCCTTTCTAGCAGCAATTCA
The DNA here is from genome assembly GCA_033439905.1 of Ceryle rudis. Taxonomy (NCBI): domain Eukaryota; kingdom Metazoa; phylum Chordata; class Aves; order Coraciiformes; family Cerylidae; genus Ceryle; species Ceryle rudis. The sequence continues at coordinate 91,685 of JAAGNO010002344.1, forward strand.
TATATGGGTCAAGAACATCATAGCTGTGAGTTACGATTCTGCTTCCTGCAGCCACACCAGAAATTACATTACCCAGTGACAATGAATAAAGGTATCTCCACTGCTAAGTTCAGCTGAAACATTGGCTTTCCTTAGAAATTACCCTTGTGCTTCACTGTCTGCTACACTGTGTGGTATGAGGGCCACCAGGAGGGTGGTGGTGTCACCACATGAGCATTTTGTTTTGCTGTCCACTAGCTGCTAAAAGATATAGTCTGCATGAGCTGTCCCAGAGCATACTGCATGACTCAGGGGCCAGCTCAGCAGCTTTTGTACTGTTTAAATGAAACCATAACACTCTTTTGCCCAGAGAAGCCAGGTTACAGAGTCACTCCATGGGGTTTTACAGAATCTGTGTTATGCCCATCGTAAAGATAGGCTGGGTCCTATCAGAACTTCTCCACGTTTAATTAGAACTGACAGCCCATTGTTGCTTCTGAGTCTGCACAAATCCCTTTTGAAGTTACCTTTCAACTTCTCCTGAGCTTTCAGGGTGGAGGGATCTATGCACTGGTATACACACTATACATTAGGTGTATCTGGCATGAAGGAGACAGAGCAGACGAAAGCCTTCTCAAGGCCAGTGGTGCCACCTAATGGGAAAATTCCCAGGGAATCAATTTCTCGGAAGTTAAGTCCTTAATTGGAGTGTTGCTAGGTGACGTAGAGATGGAAATCAGCAGCTCTGATGTAAGTCTCTCTTTTCTGCTGCTTTATGACCATCCCTCCGTCAATTTAATCCCTTTTCCCCAGAGACTGAGCCACACGCGTAAAACCACCCCAGAAAACTCATTCTGCTTCCTGCTTAAATCCACTCTCAGCAATCTCTGAAGCTACTGAAGCATTTTGTACCTTCTTGATGCTCAGAGTGTGTCTGGAGAGGAAATTATCCCAGAATTTTGGATTATGAAGAGCCAAGCACAAAACAAGAGGGAATGAGGGGCTTCCAGGGAGGGACCAGGACTTTCTGTAAATGAGAGGTGAGACAGGCTCTCTGCTTTGCAACCTCCACACACTATTGCGGCTCAGCAGTGTCTGTATTCACAATGAAGCTCTGCAAAAAAAAATGAAGTTTTAAGAGCAGCACCTGACAGAAGTTCCCATATGGCAACCCCCTGCAGCCTCTTCATATCATAAATAATCACGAGAGTGGGCAGGAATGAGCTGTGAAGCCTGTCCTGGTCTCGAGGGATTCTTTTATTCCCTGACTGTGTTGTCTTCCCAGCACCTACACCTACTTCCTCATGACAATCTCACTCACCACAGCACCCCTGTGTGCTTTCGTTTGCAGGACTGTGTTACAGGATCTTGATCTTTCCTAGTTCTCATCTCAGCTCTACCATTGATGAATCTTAAATTTCAAACTGTCTCAGTCATTTTTTTTTTTTTTATTTCAGTTTCTCTGAGGTTGAAAAGGTATTTCCAAGCACCTTTCCCAATTCTTTCTGGGATGAATTTATGTCTGGAAAGATATTCTGCAGAAAGGGACCTGGGGGTGCTGATCAACAGGCAGCTGAAGATGAGCCAACAGTGTGCCCAGGTGGCCAAGAAGGCCAACAGCATCCTGGCCTGTATCAGAAATAGTGTGGCCAGCGGGAGAAGGGAAGTGATCGTGCCCCTGTGCTTGGCACTGGGGAGGCCTCACCTCAAGTACTGTGTCCAGTTCTGGGCTCCTCACCACAAGAAAGACATTGAGTTGCTGGAGTGAGTTCAGAGAAGGGCAGCCAAGCTGGTGAAGGGTCTTGAGAAAAAGTCCTGTGAGGAGAAGATGAGGAAATTTGGATTGTTTCATTTGGAGAAGAGAAGGCTGAGTGGAGACCTTCTCACCCTCTACAGATACCTGAAAGGAGGTTGTAGTGAGGTGAGTGCAGCCTCTTTTCTCAAGTAAATAGTGACAGGACTAGAGAAATTGTCCTGAAGTTACACCAGGAGAGGTTTAACCTAGACATTAGGAAAAATACTTTCACTGAAAGGGTTGTCAAGAACTGGAACAGGCTGCCCAGGGAGGTATTTGAGTCACCATCCCTGGATGTGTTTAAAAGCCATATAGATGGCTTAGTGGTGGACTTGGTAGAATAGGGTTAATGGTTGGACTTGATGATCTTAAAGGTTTTTTCCAATCTTGATGATTCTATGACTCTGTGTTTGCAAGATCTTATAGGTAGCTGAAAACACCGAAGAAAATTACATTATGTGATATTGAAGCATGGTTTCTGCTGTTCTTGAGCAGAGGGCAGAAGTGAAGGTATGGGGGGATCTAGTCCCACTTTCAGTGCCTCACTGAGCTGAACCACCACCATTACAAGATGTCATCTCACAAAAACCTGTGCAATTTCATGGCTGAAAAAGGATTAACATTCAGGGCAAAGGAGAGAAACCTGCAATTAAGCAGGCTCGAATCATTAATTCTAGCAAGGAGCTAAGATTTGCTGGTAATGATGACTCTGCAGCTGTGGGTGGTGCTGCTCAAAACCTTCAACACTGCCTAGCAGAGGTGGCTGGGCACTGGTAATTATCCTCAGAGCTCTGGTCATTTTCAGTGACTTTTCTTCTCATCCTTTGCACTGAACTCAAGCAACCAGAAAGGGGTTCATCTGTAGGAGTGTTGGGGTTGGGAAGTCTGTGTATCCAGGGCATGATCCTCAGGGCTTGGGAGAAGAACCCCAAGGAGTTGGACAATAAAGGGCTGAGCCCCATGCCGTTGAGGAGTGATCCTAAGCTGTGTGAGAGTCACAGGAAAGTAGATTCATCTCACTTCAGCTTGTTGGGCCCTTTTTTGGTTTTTAATGCTTAATTGTGTAGAGACTCCAGGAGTATTCACACCCCTAAGAACAACATCACCTCAGCCATACTGACCTCAGGCATGGAAGTGGGGGTGCAGGATTGGTATCCAGGAAGGACTACAGAGGAAAATTCAAGGGTATTAGTTGTCACATGAGTAGCCTGCAGTCAGGATTTCTCCTCTGCATTCCTCCTCTATCCTGGGAGCTATATGGTGCTAGGGAAGATGAAATGAGCACCTTCTATGTATACCCTGTCCACAGACTTTACTGCACCAGCTAGCTTGGGAGAAGGTGGATGTATAATGCTGTGGACAGGATTCCACAGGCTGAGATAAGTGTGGCCTGGAGGGTTGTTTTGGTTTTTTTAAATCAGATGGTAGGATCACTAGCTGAAGTTTGAAGCAGGGGCAACATGTGCTCTTGTATCTGCCCAATAAATTTCCATTTAACCCTGTCTTTCTGAAAAATTCCATCACAACAAATAGCAAACATATCTGAAGTTAAGTTCTTCCAAGCGCCTCTGCTAGAGGAATGGAGGTGTGTGTGGCAGGGGAGACCATTTGTAAGCTACTATCACCTTTGCGTTAGTGCCCAGATGTTATTCCCCCACACCTGGGCTGCTCTTTCAGACAGGAGGATACTAGTGGTGGTCACCTGCTTCATGCTGCAATCACATTAGTCACACTGCAGCAGGGCAATTGCAAAGCATCATTTCTCTGCCTCTCTTCCTCAACCTGAAGCTGTTTAGCCCCCTCCCTATCCCTGAGGAGAGCCTGCTAACACTCCTGTGGCTTGCTTGGACTTGCATGTTTTGAGGTCCTTTGACTCACAGGCTACCCCTGATTTTACCCTTTGTATTCTGCTCTCACCCAGAGATCATGCAAGCCAAAGAGGTGCCTGTTTACCATCTCAGAGCTGTATTGCTTAACTCCTCTGCCCTCCCTCAACTGTTTCAAAGTCAAAGCTTTACTTTAACAATTCTCTCACCCTTTCTGGATGCAGAATTTTGGGAGGGGAGCTCCTGCCCCTTCAATAGAAATCTGTGATGTTCCACATGGTTAAACTAAGCAAATAGGTTTTGTGGAGCTAGTTTGGTATTTGCTGTGTTTTTCCCAGAGGTGCGGAGCATCAGGTCAGTAAAACTAATAAAAGAAAAAAAAATAAATCTAGCAGTTCACCTGTGCCTCAGTTCCCCATCAGTAAAAGGACTCTTTCTCTGTTCTAGAAGGTGAGAACTCTCCAGCATTTGAGGCTGGAAAGTACTTAGGTCTGAGAAGTACTGTCAGCCCTCGGTCTGAATGATGTGACCCTTTAGCTATTTTCCCATCCTCCAGAGGACTCAAACATATGTAATCTTAATGCTGATTGTCACTGAAGTCCTGAACATCAGTGCCTCCTCCAAAATACCCCTTTACCTCTAGCCCAGGAGCAGTCTGTCCTGACTTCTACTTACAGGAAAAACTTTGGGCAATGAGAGAATAAAAATAAAAGTACTGTTGGCCAGACATGTGAAGCAGTTGAACTGGGATGGTCAGTAAGACCAGCTCATCTAATGGCCTGTACAATGGTGCAGAACACACTCAGGTCCCTGGAGGAAGCATGATGGGGTCAGTGACTGACCAAACAACAAAGCAAGACAGAGTAAACATCAGGAAAGTCCAGGCCAGGAGCAGCCTCTCCACAAATGACAGACCCCCATGGGTTTCTCTGGTGGAGCACCATCTAGGAAGCTGGCAAAGGAAACAGACTTGAAAACTTTTAAATTCCCTTGGCCTATTATGTCATATACTGCACCACGATGTACAGTTGTTTAGCTAGACTTAAAACACTCTAAACTACATAAATTACCTCCAATAATCGCCCTTCTCTCCAAATTCTGACACTTTTTTATTCCAAAACACTGCAATCTTGCTTTCTTTCATGTAATTGTATCACATACGTGGCTCATCACTGCCTCTCAAGTAAATAGAAGAGTTATGTTCCACAGTACACACCTAGTTACACATAATTTTATGTTTTCAATTGTTTTAAATAGAAAGGCAGTTGGAAATGATTGGAGGGTATATCCGTGCTTAAATATATGGCTTTGGGAAAAAATTATAATAGCAAAAAAAAGAACAATTCATGAATCTAAATGTTATTTTTTAACAATTTAGCTTTTAATCATGGTCCCCAAAACTGGAAAGAAGAAAGTGTATATTGGTTGGTTATACTACTGCTCAGTAAAACAGCTCTAGCTTCATGGGCAGCCCTTGTGCAGGGGCTGTTTCAAAGGGCACAGGATGAGGGCCTTCAAACCACTGAAAAAAGCTGCATGCTGCATTAGAGTGAAGGTGAATCTGGGAATGTAGGCAATGGGCACCACCAAGATGTGACACCCTCTGTCTATACTTGGCTTCCCTCAGCCTAGAAGGAAAGGCAGAGCCACCACAAAGTTTACCTAAGTTTCTACCAGGGTCCTGCAAAAAGCAAGGACCAGAGCAAGCATGTGGGGATGGTGAAAATGGCTGGGGCATCTTTAGCCACCTCCACAGCAACCTCCTGCAGGTGAAGGACATCATTATCTGCTTCATCCTTGGCAAGGATCTCCTCCTCCCCTTAGTGCCTGTCTGTTTCAACAGCAGGATTCAAAGCTTCACCCTGTCATAAGTCTGAGTCCATGATTCAGCTTCATTCTTTCTACATACAAAACAGGCAATCACTGAATCATAGAATCATAGAAAGATTTGGTTTGGAAGGGACCTTAAAGGTCTCCTAGTTCCAAACCCCCTGCCATGGGCAGGAACACCTTCCACTAGACCAGGTTGCTCAAAGCCCAGTCCAACCTGGCCTTCAACATTTCCAGGGATGGGGTGTCTACTGCCTCCCTGGGCAACCTGTGCCAGTGTCTCACCACTCTCACAGTGAAGAATTTCTTCCTAATATCCAATCTACATCCACCATCTTTCAGTTTAAAACCATTATCCCTTGTCTACTCTCTATGAAAAGGAATAAAAACTGGACATGTAAAATGCAAGAGGCTATGGCATGTGTCAATGAAATGTGTGATATGGAGATTCTGCATCCTCATGGGTATCACAAATCTGACCCAGCCCTGAAGGTTAGACTACTTTCTAGACTACCATCTCTCAGCACTGGAGAAGGCTTTTCCTAACCTTGGGGTACTTCTCCAGGTACCCACCACTTTCACAGATGGGGTGTATGCTGCATCTTTTCATGGTTCCTCCTCCAAAATTCCACATGGCTAAGTCTCAACTGATAATTCTGAAGCTGTAAGCTTTCTTCTTTCACAACATGCTTTCTTGGACTGTATGTGCCAGGATATGTTGGGAAGGGGAAAATATGAGTGTCAAATCTGCTTGGATGTCAGGTAGCTAACACCATCCTATTGGGAGGTCTTCACTTAGGATCCAGGCCTGGAATCTCTCCCGGAGCGAGGTGGCTAAGCCAGCCTACTAACACAAAAATTTGCTGCTTCAGACTTATATGAAGTACATTGGCTTTTGCACTTGGCAGTCAGAGAGGAGATAGAGGTTCAAGTCCCTAGTCTGTGTAGGAAGATCGGAACTTTCAGAACTAAGATTCATATTCTCCTCACCAGGTTGTATGTATCCTGGAGAACTTCATCTTGGCTGAAGTTGTTTCACCACTGTTAAACATTCATTCATCGTGTCAGGTCTTAAACCCTAGTTCTCTGCGCAGAGCTTTACCTTGATGCCAGAGATGGTCAAACAATAGGTTTAGGTCCAAAGCTATTTCATCAGCTTTCCAAGTGCAGCTCGCATGGTGGGACTTTCACTTCATAGACCACCATGGACTAATACAAGGGTTTCCTGGAAATTCAAATCTACATCACCGTTCGGTCCATGGTTTCAACAGGAAAGATTTCATTCCAGTGCAGGATTTCCTCTACCCTTGCCTAGATGATGCCATTTAGTGGTTTGTGACTAGTGAGTTAGCTCCTGGGGCAAGGTTTTTTGCCTTGAAAGTTGTGAGTGATACTGACCTTGGGCTACTGTGTCTCAGAGCCTTTCTCTTCTAACTGTGTGTAATGAGACGCCCAGGTTGGAGGGTATTCAGAGAGAACATGGACAGGATCAAGCCCTGCAGGCAACATAAACCTGGCAGAGCAAAGACCCTTAGTGAATCCATCTCCCCATCATCACTTTGACATGTAAAACATGGGAATAATTGACCTTCTCTTCTACTAGGATGTTAGAAGGGCATTGATTTATAGCTAGGGAGATTCACAATCAGTAAACAAGTAAACAAGATAATGGCACTAATAACCCAGCCCCAAGCCATGCAATTGATTCACCATGGCTAATGCGTCCAGTGTGAAATGGACTTGAGTGACAACTGAATTTGATGGAAAGATTGTCAGGTTTGAAAGGAAGAAGCACTGACCTAAAGGGACTCCTAGTAGCTTATCAGGGTCCTATGTGAAAGGACTGACACTGGATATAGCAACTGGGATCAAACATCTATCCAAGATCTGGAGGCAAAGAAGCCTTGTTTTTCCTCTTCCCCCTGAGGCTCTGGGAAGTCTGTGATCTTGAGTCCTTTTGGGGATGTTGAATATCTGAGCTACCTGAGATTTCTAGGAGGGTGGTCAGACCTCCTGACATATTGACAGCTTTTCCCTAGGAAGAAATTCTTTTAGGGTCAGTGCTCAACCCTTTCTCAAGTTGACATGTTACTACTCTTTAGTGACAATAAACCCTCTGGACAGGCTGGATGCTAGGCTGTAAAACAAGAATATCCTATCCGATATCCCATCCCTGCCCAAAACAAGCTTTTCCTTCCCCCTCTCCCCTTCTCCATTTTCCAGTTTCTCCTGTAGACAACAAACTTTCAATCTTCATCGGGAAAAAAAAAAAATTAATAAAAAACAGTCCCAGCCACAAACTGACTGCAGCTCTGGTTCTCAGGACCACTGTCCCCAGGTGGGAAAAGACAGTGTGAAAAACCTGTAAACAGAAAATAGCAAAGTGACTCCCACTCATTGAAACTGCTGCCTCTCCATCCGAAGGCGGCACATGGATGAGTCACGGCAAAAAAGCATCTTTCTCCCCGCGGGGCCAGGGCTCTGCCTTGCCCACCTGCCTTCCCCCGCCGAGGAGGTGGGTAGTGTAGTCCCCCAGGCACTGCCTGTGAGTCAGGAGACCCTGAGGAGTCAGAAATGTCTCCGAGGAGTGAGGTAAAGCCACCTGCCAGCTTCTACTCATCTGACATTTAAAAGGTATTTTATCCCAGCAGGGCAGAACAGTTTTAGAAGGGAGAAAAGTGGGGAAGAAGCCTCCATCAGTCTCCCTGTAGCTCTGGGGAGTCTGTGATCTTGAGTGCTCTTGGATATGCTGAATATTTCAGCCACCTGAGGTTTGTTGGAGAGCGGTCAGACCTCCTGACACAATGACAGCTTTTCCTGATGCAGAAATTATTTCAGGACCAGTGCTCGACCCAAGGGCAGTGTGTGTGTGGGGAGATTTCAGGTTTTAGCTACAGACCAGTATTGCTCAGAACTATTAAGCAGATAGGCATAACTAAATCTGCAAATAATCTTTGTGTTTCAGCATTGCTCCCTGGTTTATTTTATGCCTACTTGAATACTTATGATGGCAAAGGGTGGTGTTGTAACTCATGGGAATTTCAGAGCCTCACCCCTTCCCTAAAAAAAAAAAAAAAAGAAAAAAGAAAATGCTTGAACTGGGGGTTCCCACAGACAGAAAGAGGAGTCTAAATATAAGGCTATGAAGCAAAGGGCTTCTTTGCTATTTAATATACATGAAACTGGGGGAAAACAAGGAAGCTTGGCTATTAGTCTGAATTTGTAAATTATTTCAGGATCAAAAACCTGTATTTCTGTTAGTACTTTGCCCTAGATTAAAGGGTTAACTTCAATTATAACCCAAATAAAGGTCCTCTTGGTGGCTAACAGGACAGAGGGAAGCATGTCCACCTCCTAAAACTCACACTATCTTCAAAACTGTGTGTTTATCAGCTTTTAAAGTTATTCCAAACATGTAGCTGCTGATCATTCAGCAAGAGCCAGAGTGAAAAGGAAAAAAAAACCAAAACCAAAACCAAAACACAACACACAACACACACACACAAAAAACCCAACCCAAAACAAACCAAAACCAAACCAAAACAAGAACAACAAAAAAATCATACACCAAAAAAAAAAGAGAAGGAAAAAACACGTTGCTGTTGAAAAGTTTTGCAAAGAAACAAACCATGTTTGCTGAGTCTTCCCCCATCTGCTGCTCTCTGTAGCAGTAACTGCATTTGCTTCTGCATTTCACTCTGTTTTTACAGTCTTAAGTAACAGGCCCCAACTAATTGCAGAATTTTGCCTGCAAATACACAGCCTGGTTGTTTTTAGACAGCCTTTTTGTTTTGGTTTGGTTTGCTTTTTTAACATCTCTCCAGGATGAAGAAAGCCTGTAATTTTCCCACCATCCTAATGCAAACAAAAGTGAGTGGCAGCAGGTAGTGGTTGTGCCCATTAGAACACTAAGAGCCAGAAGGCTCGTAAGATCATGTGGACAGCAACAGCTGGCATCTCCCCTAGATGGTGAAGCCTAAGAGCAAAACCCAGAAACCCTGAACAGCTCTGTTTGGGGTTTCATGCCACCTCTTCACCAGGGTGTCTTTTCTGCAGCGCTGGATGTGACCCACCATACATAGGGAGGGTGCTGTGGACCCTGTGAAGCATTCACCTTCCCTTCTGGGTGGAGTGAACAGTGCAAGTACACTCTCCCCCTTCACTTGCCTTCCAGCTACACAAAAATAACAATCTCCTGCTGACTCAGCCTGTGAGAAAGGGACCGGGACTTCATCCGAGAGCTTTTTCCTCTCTGAGATGGGAGGATACAGGCTGTTAGATAATGACACATAAGGATTAAAAAAACCACCCCAACCTTCCTATTGCTTAAGCGGCTGGGTTTGAAAAATGTCAGCCAAGTATTGTATGTGGAGAGGGATATAGAAACACATGCTTAGGAGCAGATACATATTTCTAAAATAAAAATTACTCTTTTCATGGAGCACCACAAATATCTGTAAATCTATGGACAGATTTCCAGATAGATGACATTTCCCCAGTAGTGGGGGGAGTCTTTTTTGTTGGCAGAATGCTGTCATGCAGGACATGCCAGCATGTCTCCATATTGCACTCACGCTGACAACATGAAAACTAATTGGAATAATACCCACACGCAGCTACCGGGCTTCCCCCGGGAGAAGACGCAGCCCACACACAGTGTAGGTGGGTGCGTATGATGTAGGTCATGGCACACCACTTTGCTTTGTGAGGGCAACCTTCCTGGTGGGTGTCTGACAAGTGTTTCCCTCTGCATCTTCAGCAAGTCTAGCAGACGCTGTTAGCTCTGGGGTTGTCTAATTATACCCAGTGTGTTAGGACAAGAAGCAAGAAATGAGTCTGTAAAGCTCAGAGCTGGGTGAGAAATTGGAGCAAGGATACTTTTCAGTTTGCCCCTAAATGTTTTTTTCAGCTCATTCTGGGGCAAGAACATTGCAAGGGCAGAATATAGAAGCATAGAATCACTTCTGTTAGAAAAGACCTTTAAGATCATTGAGTCTAACTGTTAACTCAGCACTGCCAGGTCACCACTAAACCATGTCCCTCAGCACCTCATCTGCATAACTTTTAAATACCTCCCGGGATGGTGACTCTACAATCTTCCTGGACAGCCTGTTCCAGGGCCTGACAACCCTTTCAGTGAAGAAATTTTTCCTAATGTTCAACCTAAACCTCCCCTTGTGCAACATTTCCTCATGTTTTATCACTTGTTCCATGGCAGAAGAGACTGATTCCCACCTTACTCCAACCTCCTTTCATGTAGTTTTAGAGAGTGATAGGGTCTCTTCTGAGCCTCTTTTTCTCCAGGCTAAACAACCCCAGTTCCTTCAGCTGCTCCTCATAAGACTTACTCTCTAGACCCTTAACCAGTTTCACTGCCCACTCGAGACGTGCACTGCTAAGTGCATCTTGGCCAGTACAACATTGTAGATTCACCCTCCTAGATTTGGGCACATTGGCTGGCCTCTGAAACAGAGCTCTTCAAGACATCTCAGCCCTCCTAAAGAAGTGACAAGCCATACGATATCTGTATCCTAGATCGAACTAAGTCAGGTGCATTGTTCTTGACTAATTCTGGACCACCCTTCCACCTCCCCAATTCTGTGATAACGGCAAGCAAAACAATACCAGCTCTGCTTTTGCCCAAGGTGGGTTGCTCCATCTGAGTTAGTCCTTCCCAGCTCCCTGCAGAGCTGTCAGGGAGAGATGCCATGAAGCTGAGGGCACAATCTATCTCCTCCAGCATCATGGGGCTAATGTAAGTTAGAGGAATCACTTCCTAAAAAAGTCTTTCTTTTGATTTCTCCAAGAGGCTGGAGCACCTCTCTGATGAAGACAGGCTGAGAGAATTGGGGTTGTTCAGCCTGGAGAAGAGAAGGCTCTGGGGAGACCTTCTTGCAGCCTTTCAGTACTTCAAGGGGGCCTATAAGAACTACAGGGACAGACTTTTTAACAGGGCCTGTTGTGACAGGACAAGGGATAATGGTGTTCAGCTAAAAGAGTGGAGCTTTTGATGAGCCATAAGGAAAAAATTGTTTACGATGAGGGTGTTGAAACACTGGAACAGGTTACCCAGAGAGATTGTAGATACCCTATGTCTGGGTTTGACTTAGAACTAATTCAGTTCAGTCATTTATTTTTCAGCTCAGTCTTTTTAGTAACTGCACTGTCTGAAGTTAAAGGCAGATTTTTTCAGACACTCTCTGCTTCTAGAAGTGGTAATATTTGACATTTATAGTAACTACCAAGGGTTGTTGTGTGCAGAAAGGTTCTTGTTTATACTTACTACTCTGCAGACCAAGGTTACTGCTAAATCTTGTGCACCATGTTGGGGGTGCAGAAAGTAAAAGGCTGCACCTGCAGGGAGGAGCGACCAGGACAGGTGACCCCAAACTGACCAGTGAGGGATTCCATCCCATGTACGGCATATTCAGTATAAAGCTGAGGGATCATGAGGGTCAAGCCTCTGCTTCAGTGGCCTGTGTCCAATGAGGACTCTATTCATTCTGTCTTTGCTCCTGAATCCAGTTCCCTTCTGCTACTGAGTCCAGTCTGGGACTTCCTTGGTGCCTGCTACACAGCATCAGTGGTGATGGTGATGCCATGAGCATCAGGTGGGGTTGGGTTTGATATTGGTTTTATATAAATTTTACATATTTCATTTTATTGTTCTTATTGCCATTAAAGCTTTTTAGCATTCTTTCCCAAATCCATAAGTCTCTCTCCCCTTTTTCCTTTCTTTTCCCCTTTGGGAAGAGAGAGAGGTTTAATAGAGAGAGTCCATCATTCATCTAATGTCCAGCCAAGCCCTAAAGCTTGACACCCATTCCTGAGATGATTCAAGGACGGGTTGGACAGGGCTCTGAGCAAGCTAATCTACTTAAAGATGTCCTTGTTCAGTGCAGGAGGGTTTGAACTAGATGACCTTTAAAGGTCCTTTTCCATCCCAAAACATTCTATGGTTCTGTGATTCTATTATAAATGTCACTGAAGGTGACCAGTTTGGATGGAGTTCTCTATGGTGAAATGAGGTGAATCCCAAGTGTCTCCAAGCTGCTAATTGCAGGGACACAAACCATCCTGGGGTTCTTGCATTATATTGCAGACAGGCGATAACACATCTGAGAAGGTGCCAGATGCCTGTTCAGACAGCAGTAATGAGTCCCACAGTTACAGGATTTCCATCAGTGAGGGTCCTGCTGTTCACTTTGCTCCTGTCTAAAAGTATGACTGTCCAAATACAAAGAGTCAAGAAGGCAGATGAGTCATGGTCCTCCCAAAAGATAGAAATGTGCCTTCTGATCCCTATTTCTTCCACAGGGACAGACCAGTTTTCTATGCAGGGTGGGTGCAAACAAAGTCAGGACTGAGGTGGGTGAAACCCTGCCTGTCCTGAGAAGTTCCACCTGGATGTCACAAACACCTAACAAAGTCCAAAGTGCTTAAAACTCTTGACCAGAGGGTAATGTCTGCCGTGCCCCATTATTGTTATCTGATAGCTTGGCTATAAAACTAAGGATATGCAAATGCCTGATGTGACCATTTGCATCTATGCATCTTCGTTTCTCTTAATCTGCCACAGTCGATTGGGCCTAGATACTGAACTGTTGCACACACAGCAATAAAGTCCTTGAAAAGAAGAGTTCATTACTGACTGAGAAGCTTTCAAGATTTATAGCTCATAATACTACTAATAAAGAAAAGGAAAAACAAAGGAGCCATATCTTGGCTGTTTGCAGCTTGAGTCACACCTTTTGCCTTTGGTGCGAGATCTTTCCCATCAGCTTAACCTCACCCAAGTCCTGCCCTCTCCTAGAGTCCTTTTCACCTGAGGGCTAGTGAGTCCATACTGAGCTCCATGTCCCATCCCAAGGATGACCTAAATGTCTGGCTGTTGGGAATCATCAGACGCAAGGAAATGAAGCTCATGGTGTGCCTTAGTCCATCCAAGATGGATAAGTTTTAGTCAGTGATTTGGTGTCCAAGGGTTTCTGAAAATAACTAAAAATCTAGCAACTCCTCTGTTTTGGACAAAGGTTCCATAGGTGCTTTAGGCACTGAACTACTGCTTTTCATGGGAAAGAACTTCCACCTAAACCATGCAAATGCTGGTCAGCTTGGACTCCCTTGCTAGGAAGTGTTGATCATTCCATGGAGCCACTTCCCTCTGCTGACTGAAGAGAGATCCAAGTGATCAGTACCAGATAAACACCAGATAGTTGGATGGCTCCACACGGACAACGAATTGCTCCCCACTGAAGAACATTTTCAATATACCTCTCCTCCCTGGCATTAGTAATCTGGAGACACCTTCACCATCACCTTTCCTTATAGCTGCTCAAGGTGTACAGGTCTTGACAGGCAGGTGCCAGCAAGCAGATGCTCTGACTACCTTGCTTTGCTGTTACAGGACAGAAGTCTGGTGCTATAAGCTTGCCTGTAAAAGTCCAAACACATTTCAGGACACCAAAATCATGGGGGACAGTTTTGTTTGTGGAGAAGTCCTCTTTGTCCAGAGAAGGCAATACAAACCTACCAAGAAATATCAATAGTCATTATTTCTCTCAGAGGCTCTAGGATTTAAAAAGGGAGACCTCCAGCGGTTTCAATAATGCACCTCAAAGGCTGTTTCTTCTACTTAGTATGTCCTTTCCACTTGTAAGGATAGTTTGGGTAAAGGGCAGTCAATCTGAGTCTGTTTGTTTTAATGCAGCCAACTGCTAATTCAGATGACAGGGTCTTTATTAAAGCTGGAACAGAAGATAATTTGCATTTAGGAAGAAACTCTTTAGCATTAGCTGATTTGACACAGATAGACATAAAGAAGCATTTAACTAGAAATGTATGAAAGACAAGTAGCTGCAAAAGCTTGGTTTAAGCTGCAAATTTTAATCAACGAATCGGAGTTCAGAGTGTTTATTCATGGTCTAAATGCTGTAGTTCATGTCAGTGTAGCCAACTTGCTCCTGTGGGTTGAGCCATCTGCTTTAAGTGGGAATTAGAGAGATAGATCTTCAAGAGTCTCATCATATATCCCTGGATTAGAGCTTTAATTTACATGATACTTGGGACTTCATATATGTGCAAATTATGGTCCTGTCTATCCTTTTTCCCCATCTTCCCCCTTCAGTTCTTGCAGAGCAGTAACCGAGTGTCCATTTGCACCTCCCCAGATGAAAAGACTCATAATTAAAAAAAAAACAAATTCAGCAGAGAAGTGACTGGATATAAAGAATATGTTGCAGCAGGATTTCCTATATAGGCACCAGAGACCTACTGTAACTTCATAAGGGCAGAGCAGAAATTACAGATTTTCATTCATCCCTTCAATTTAACATGGTAAGAAATTTAACTAAGCCATAATTTAGTGGCAGTTGAGAGGTGATGGGTTTTATTGATAATGTAGTAGCTCTTTAAGTCCCAATTCTATATGCCAGACAGATGTGGAGGTCACAGCTCTGAAGAGCACTAGTTTAAGGGTCCAGCCCAGAACTCATCCCACTAAAGGATTCCACTAAACCTAAATTCTTGGGTTGAGAATGGCTGAAAAACGCCTGTCTGATAAATTAAAAATTATTCTGGAGTTTGTTATTTTCACAAATCATTTGGTCTCAGACAGATAAACAAAAAACTTATCAGGAAGCACAATCTGTAGGAGATAAAGCATCTCATTTAAAAATAAAATCTTTTGATTTTTTGATTGGAAATGACATTTCTTCAATCAGAAGTACTTTTTAACAGAAATCAAAAATGGAGCACTGAAGTGAAACATTCATTGAAGTGAAAGCATTATCCACTTTCTAGCTTACCAGAGAAAAAACATTTAATTGGACTCTATGAAAAATACTCTGTTGGGCTTTTTCTTTCCCACAGATGCTGCAGACCACAAGAAAAATAATAAACCAATTTTCCACACAACACTTATATT
Source organism: Ceryle rudis (assembly GCA_033439905.1). Taxonomy (NCBI): domain Eukaryota; kingdom Metazoa; phylum Chordata; class Aves; order Coraciiformes; family Cerylidae; genus Ceryle; species Ceryle rudis. The sequence goes on from JAAGNO010002344.1 coordinate 107,040, forward strand.
AAGGAGGTTAATATCTGTGTTGTGAAGTGTGTTTATCAGCGATGAAGACGAGGGATCTGGGTGGAACTCACGTAACTTTTATGCACACTGATAAAGTTTCCTACTTCTAGAATTTATTCAGAAGCCTATAACTCCCTCAAACATCAATATTCAGAGTGCTTAGCAGTTCATTTCAGTATTCCCCACACAATCCTTAATAAATTGTCTGGTCAGCTAGCATGATATAAAAGCTCCAGAAAATATGATAGCAAGTCAGTAAGGTATGAAGACGACATTTTAAAATGATGCTGGGTTGTCCCACTTCTTCAGCAAGTTCCTCAATATGTGCATAATTTCAAAAGTTGTGCTGTGTGAAGATAAAATTCCCAGCAGAGATTTATGGAGTGGACTTGGAGGTGCTTAAGGAACTGGGATTTCTGCGTTCCAAAAGCAGATTTACAGGCGTGTATACACACCTCTATTTCTGCTTCCCTTCTAAGTAGAGCACCCGCTATACATACACCACATGAGGGAGAAAAACATGTCTACATTTCACAGGCAAACTAGGTGATGTCAGAATCTCATCTGCAGAGACAGGAAGGGGCTTGTTTGTGCATTAAAATGTATATGAAAATAGCTAAGAATAGGTATCAACTTTAGTAATGGAAAGTAGATTCCTGAAGGCTGTCTGGAAGGGGTTGTTTGGTCTGTGAGCATGTTTTATATTGAAAGAATCTTTTTTCTTCCCCTAATGTAGGTAGGGGGATTTTATAGCCATAAGGGTAACTTCTGTTCTATGCTGCATATCAGAAAAAATCAGATTTGTGCCTATAGTGCCCTGTGAAACAATGGAAAAAACAAATCCATTTTATTCTCAGTGGTGCCTCTCACGTTCAACTTGACCTCGAAAGTTTTATTTGTGGTGATCTAGTCTCTTTGTTCAGCCCCAAGAAATTCACCAAGTTGCACCAGGGGTTGGACTCTAGGAAAAATTTATTCCCTGAAGGGATTGTCAAGGCCTGTCCCAGGCTGCCCAGGGCAGTGGTCGAGTCCCCATCCATGGAGGGGTTTCAAAGCCCTGGAGATGTGGTGCTAAGGGACATGGTTTAGAGGAGGCTGAGGGGAGACCTTATCACTCTCTACAACTAGCTGAAAGGAGGTTGGAGCAAGGAGAGGGACAGCCTCTTCTCCCTGGTGACATGTGACAGGACCAGAGGGAATTGATACAGGCTGCACCAGTGGAGCTTTAGGCTGGATATTAGGAAACATTTCTTCACTGAATGGGTTATCAGACACTGGAATGGTCTGCCCAGGGCAGTGGTGGAGTCTGTCATCCCTGGAGGCATTTAAGTGGCATGTGGACCTGGTGCTTAGGGACGTGGTTTAGTGGTGAGCTTGCAGTGTTGGGCCGAAGGTTGGACTAGATGATCTTGAAGGTCTCTTCCAACCAAAGACATTGTCTGATTCTGTGATTCTATGATTCTGTGGTCGACTTGGACTTAGTAGTGCTGGGTTAACAGCTGGACTTGATCTTAAAGGTCTTTCCCAACCAAAATGATTCTGTGTTTCTAAATAAAAGTGAAATACAACTCTTTTGTAAAACAGCTTTCATCTGAAGGTAGCCTAAAACAGAGTCAAAAATTATGAAGGTTCTTGTCTCTTTTTTCTAGTTTATACAGCTTTCCTCATTCCTGTAAGAAATTTGTCCAACCTGAGCTCAAAGACCTGTGGAGATGGACACTCCAGTTTCTAGGGGATCTGCTTCACCATTTGACTAACCTTAGCATTAGGAAGCTTTTTCCCAATTGTTTTCCTGAAGGGCAAACCTGTGGTTTCTTGTGGTCCTTACAACAGTCAAAAAGAATAACTTATTCCTTTGTGAGAGCAAGTGTATAAACTATTCTTTAGTCACCTGAAACTACTTCTGTTTAGCAAATATAACCAGCCTGGAGACCTAGATGAAATGTGCTTCCTGAACCATGATTTTACAGGTTTGGAAATAAGTCCATCTGTTCCATTTTTCCTACTCCAGGGTTCAATAATTCTACATTCAGTGAAAAGGACTTTGGGACTGCAAATGACACAATCCCTCTACGTCTAACTACAGGATGTCAACACTTTTTCCTGAACTTGAGCAAGGGTTCTAAACAGCCAAACTCTCTAGTGCTAGGTATTAGCACCTATATTATAACCTATTCGAGCATGCTGAGCGCTGAGTGCCCGAGCAAGCCAAGATGAAGTTCAGCCCTTAGCCAAATACCAAATGGAGCTGCTGAAGGACTGCATTTAAATGCCTGAGGTTAAAGCTGATTTATGTCTGCCTGCATCTGCATTTACACTTAGGAGAAATCTTTGCTGAAGGGTGTAAATTTGTCACCAAAGAAGAAGATGGTGTAACTGGAGAAGAAAATGTCATGGCCAGTAGTGGGAAAACAGGGAAATGTGTTAAAATAGGGTTCATAATGGAGTGACATATACTCCTGTAACCTGCTTCTCAACCCTCTCTTTTCAGAGCTTGGACTAAATCCATATTTGCTCGTGTGCAGTATGGATGGTCACCACAAGCTGACATGTCTACCAGCAACAGTCTTGTGGAAATATGTTCGAAGCAGTATATCCCAGTATAGTCAGAACAGAGACCATACCAAGACCTAAAAATTTAAGGAAAAAAACCCAAACAAAATATTAAATGTCTGTCAGCAAAGTCACCATCAATGTACAAACTTAATTTTCAGGACTGCAGGTGTAGTAAAGCACTAAAAGCATATAATATTTGAGGAGCTGTTGTTATAACTTTATTTTTGCATCAGTGCCTGGTAACTCTTAAAATTACAGTTTATTTGTAACTTATTCAGCCTGACATCCCTCGAGCAGTGAAATGTGCCCCTGGGACATTCTTTTTTCTTCTTCCTCTTCCATCTCACATTTTAGTTCCTTCACAGTTTTCAACAGGTTCATAATAACTTTGCTTTGCCTCAGTACTTTCATTGCTCCCCTCCCTGGTTTATTTACCAAATGGAGGTACTGCTGCAGAAGGGGCAAACAGATTAAGGAATTCAGAGATCTGATAAGAAAATTGCAAGTCTCTCTGCACATGCCAAAGCAACAGGGGTGGAAGGGGCATAGCAGTTAAACTTCTCTCTGCCTTCTGGATCTTGGGTACATGGGAGCAGAAAGCAACGACCCTCTTCTGATTTTGTAGAGTAGGTTCAAGCTTTCTGGATACAGTGCTTCCTCAGCCACCCATCTCTAGGGAACATATCATGGAAATATCAGTATATTTTTATCTTTTACATTTTATTAGACACAACGTATGGACCACTGTTTGAGACAGAATACTGCCCAGACACTCATTTGGCCTGACAATGTAGCTGTAAATTCCTCCATGTAGAAGAAGAAGGGCTATAACCCCTGGATGCAACAAAATTTTCCCATCATTTGTGATCCCCAGGCCTGCAGCCAAAATACATCAGCTGTGTACACAGCGAGTGTTGCAGCATCCCCAGTGCACCCATACTAGTGTGTCCCATCATGACAGTAAATGTACCAGTAGGTTTAAGCTGATCTATAAACATTTCTACTAACTGAGGCCACAAGCATTGCAAGGAAATATTTGAGAACTTCTGCAGCACGTATGTTGATACTCCAACTTCTTAGAAAAATCGACTGAGTGTTAGAAGCTGTTTGGGAATTGCATTAATTTTAACACATCTTGGAAAACTGGAGACCTTTCAAGGGACTTGAGGCCTTGTGGGCACTTACGGACTTAAATGCTGGACTGTAAAGACTGATCCTCAGCAAGCAAAATCACTGTTAACTCAGAAGCTCATCAAAAAAGAAAATTCAAAGTTAAAAATATCACTACAGCACCAGATGACATTGTTCCCTGGAAAGTAGGTCTCATCAAAGAAACCTGTTATCTTTTTGAGGAGATTTCATGTCTGGTTGATAAAGTCATGATGATACAACCTACTTTGGTTTCACTAGATTGTAACCATGTGCTTTCCAGATTGAAGCTGCTGCCATATTAAAAAAAAAAAAAAAAAAGACACATCCTACATCAATTAAAACCATTTTCAGTACATTAAACACTATTTTGAATGGAGGGGGAAGGATTTTCTCTGCATCTTTTCACTGCAATCAGCCTAAAAATAGATTTTGAGCAAACTGTGCTGAATACTTTTTTTTTCCTGATATATAAATGCTACATTTTAATTGATTTGTCTGTTTAGTGAATGCTGGCATACAGCATAAGAATGATTCTGGAATCAGTAATAAAGAGGAAAAGTTACCATTACTAAAATACCCAACACCACACTGATTGAAGTACTCTGAAGACAACCAAGTAAAATGTGGGGTTTTTTTTACCTCTGGAGACAGAGAAACTGAAGGAATTTGGAACCTAAATAGGTCCTAGAAATCATCAAAACAGATGTACCACAAGTTCTTAAAGAAATCTTCTAATAAATGCACTAAGACAATCCTGCATCATGTATTTATTAGATTAATTATTGATATAATGTCTCTGCATGCTGTATAATGAAGGCTGCTCCCAAAACTACACTTGAAGAAAAGTGTTAAAAAAATGCAACTTTTCAAAGAAAGGTTTACATTATATTGACTTCAGGGTGCAAAATCACATCAGTTGATTAAAGTGAATAAAAAGATTTCTTACATAGTTTTTCATAGTTTAACAGAGTATCTGAGATACTGAAGAGGGCAACTTTTATAGTTTCAAATCTTGCAAGAGAAATTCCTGAATCAAATAACTGGAAGTTGAAGTTAGTTGAATTTAGCCTTAAAACAAGACAGGATTTCTAAAAAGTGTCAGTAAGTACCATTCAGGATAATTTAAAAGTGGAGGTGGTGAACTCAACATTCCCTGGAATCTCTGAAATGAGAATAGACAGGATAGATGGCTGAAAATCAGGATTTATGATTTGATAGTCTTTTTGAAAGATGCGTTCTTTGCCTGTGTGAAGAAGAAAGCAAAATATCATCTATATTTCCATGGAACTAGAAATTCCCAGGTCCCAGAAGTTGTGCAGCAAATCTGACACTCTTGTGTATTTCATTACTAGCTGGCAATTAACAAGCTTGTTAAATGCTAGTTAATGAGAACGCTAATTTCACTGAGCAGCTGCAGGTGGCTTCCAGCACACCCAGCTCTGGGGCAGATCCTCTATCTCACAGCCCAAGGCTGGGAAATACCCATCTTTGAAAATCCCCAACTCTGGAGCAGCCCCATCAGAGACTTCTGCTCCCGAGCCGGAGAAGGTACATCAGCTAAAACACCCGGCTCTGGATAAACCCAGGAAAGGACTAAAAGAATGTGACAAAAAGAGTGTTCGTGGCTTTGAGGCCACACTGCCAGCCCGTCCCCTGAAACACAGCCTTGGACTTGATCAGAGTTCATGGGGCCTGAAGTATTTCAAACAAAAATCCAATGGATTAGCATTTTCACGTGCTTCTGCAGCAAAGGAAGGACGATAGGACCAGTAAGGTCGATCCCGGGGAACTGCCAAATCCTGAAGAGGGAAATCGTAAATCCCACTGGTGCCTGTTGCAGAGCATGAGCGTTTGAGAGGGGAACTCAGCCATCTAGCGTCCGGATTACAAAGGCAGTCAGGGTTTTAGCAGCTCATCCTCCCAAAGCCCTTATGCTTGCGGCTTGTAACTTTATCGGTGAAAGATAAGGGCTCGTCCCAGTGCTCTCTGCGTGATTTATATGGCTGTGGCAGCATGGTGGAACTGAAAGTACAGATAAACCTCTGCACCTTTTGATGCTAATTCAAGGAGAACTTTCTAGCGTTGAAAGTTCAGCGTCATTATTAATATAAAAACCTTTGAACGCAACCATACACCCCCAGCCCTGCACACCACACACCATTGTACTTACTTTACTTTTACTTCTTCTAATTACAAAGCATTACTCACAAGAATGACAGATTTTATTACTCGCTATTATACAATTTCTTTATTCTCCAGTCCTAACAAAAAAGAAAGTACAGAAAAAAAAAGGTATTTGAGAAAGAGGAAAGAATATCCCTAATAACAAATTACTTAATTTTAAGGAAGAATTTTGATGCCAAGAAATTACTTTTGCTGAATTTGCCAGTTTGGTTCAAACTCTTGCCAAGTTTGACTTCTGTAATAAATGCCACATGAAGTAATTTTGTAGTTAGCTTAAAATTTGTCACTCTCGTGACTAATTCCTTTTAATTAGACTTAACAACATTTGAAAAAAGAAGATGTCATCAGTTAAAGTCAAGTCAAGTAATGTATTGATTGTATGAGAACTTAACAGCATAAGTAGTCTTATAGAAAATTATTCAAGTGAGCACGCTTTTAATTTCAGGCAGTTTTCCCTCACTCTCCTGGGTCCTACTGTATATTACACCTCATGCTACTATCCTTCCAGACTTTCTGTGTATGTGCACTCACAGGTGCACACATACATTTAGCAATTCTATTCATACAGACAGTCAAGTCAAGCATGTGAATTAAAATATTTAACCATTCAGTAATGAAATCAAGTGTTTTGAGAAAACTCCAAAGGGAGAAAACCTCCTCATCCCAGTAATTTTTGACTGTAGCTGATATACAGCTATAACAGCAAAGGTAAGAGCAAGGGAGCTTTATCCCCAGGTAGCCTAGGAAAGAAAATTTGAGAAGGTAGATCGTTGTCATCACCTTTCAGCCATATATCCATGACGTGGCTTGGGTTCATCCTGTGCCACTTCACAAAATCTTGAAGTTGTTTGCAAGCCTTGCTGCTTGCGTAGAAATGTCTGAAAAACACCTCTTTGAGTGTTAAGATGAAAGCTCAGTCTTTAGGCAGCTCTATCTAGTCTATGTTCAGGATTTCTCTCTTTTATGTGACAGCTGCCTTCAGCATAAAAAAAAAAATGCCTGAAATATGGAATCACAGAATAACAGAATGGTTAGGGGTTGTAAGTGACCTCTGGAGATCAACTCATCCAAACCCCCTGCCAGAGAAGGTTCACCTAGAACAGGTTGCCAGGATCACATCCAGGCAGGTTTTGAAAGTCTCCAGAGAAGACCAACATCTCTGGGCAGCCTGGGCCAAGGCTCCATCACCCTCAGTGTGGCATCTTTACCCATATGTTTACAATATGTCATTGCACTTTCTTTTTTAACATCACGATGGTCATGAAATCACATTAAGCAGATGTACTGTCATTATAGTGTTGCCCATGTTTTCTTGAAAAGACTTGCCCTGGAATCTCCATCTTTTGTTCTGCATTTTATATAGGAAACCTAATGAAATCTTACTGGATTGTCACTTAAGATAGCCTGACAAAAGCATGTAGATCCTGTAAAGGCTATCCAGATTAAAGCCATCCTTCAATACCTACAGTGCATAGGTAGGTCCTTCCCAGGCAATGTAGCCTCGAGGGATGGCTGGTGAGCCTTCAGGATCTTTCAGAAACTCAGGTAATTGCCAACATTTGTTTGCAAACAGCTAGTCCGCCCTAAGCCTTTTGGGTCTTCAACCAACTCTTTTGGGAAGAAGGGTAGGAAATTAAACAAGGCTGAGAATTCAGTCTTGCATTTCTTCTCTCCTTTCTTTCTTTCAAAAGTGCTGAATGATTACTCCCGTGCTAATGATCGTCATTGTTAATATCTGAGTGATCTCCTGAATTACTTAGCAAAGCAGTGCACTTGGCCCCTGTGTTCATGGCCTGTAGGTGATTTACAGCAATTTGTGAACAAGCCAAGAAGAACAGGGATAGACCTGAGCCCTGAGGCAGGCCATTATTTTGAGACTGTAGTTCCTTTCGAGTTCTGGAATTTCTCCACAGGAGTTTTGAAACATGACAGATCACAACACAGAAATAATGGGGAACATTTATTAAACCTATGTGACACATTATGGCACAAATATCAAGTAAACTTAATACTGAGACTGCAAAACCAGACACATGCTGTGTCAGTTCCTGACCAGCAACAGCACACAGTAGGATTTTGGGACTCCACTAGCTTATCCAATGCCCAGTACACTATGTAAGGAATCTGAACTTAACATCCTGTCAAAGAAGTGAGGCCATAACTCATTGGTGTCCCTGTCTGTCACTGTATCTCTAGCCTTGGTCTTCCTTCTTGGAAGGAAAGTTTACTAACTGCTAGCGGATTATCTGCTTGCTTTTTTGTGGCCAAAAGAGACTGGACTGTGAAGTTTAAGTAAATGATTTGTTTGACCTCATAAGTTTAACTGTAAGGCTCAAGAAAACCACTTATTTCAAGTCTAATACGCCACTAATGCAGGTTTTTATAGATACAGTCGCAGAATGCACTATTACAACCTAAAAGAAAGAATACACTGTAACAAATTAGAAAGCATGCTAAATATTATATATGTGTTAGTTAATCACCCATGTTTCCAAACTTACAGCATGCTAAGCACTCGCTCACCACTCCAGGTAAGGGTTCTCAATCTTAGAAAAGCCACCTTGGACAATGTCATGACCAGGGGGGAAGGGTCTCCATACAGGTGAGTGTTGGAGAGGTGACTTCCAATTACTAAGGTAAACCTTAGGACTTTTATCGCCTGGTTTATGGGACTGATTATACAGTTTGAATACACAAGGTTGTGTCTGAAATCCTCCAGGTGGTTGTGGCAAAACTATACCTGATTGGATTATGCCATCTGCGTACACAAAAGTTGTCAATTGAAACCACCACTGAAGCCCACCAGAATCTCTTTATCTTACTTTCTCAGGAAGCCGAATAGTGGTTTGAACTGAGACTTGGGACATACCATTTGTTGAGGAACTGCAAGGTTCAGCTCAGGTTTTGGTTGTTTGTGTGGTGCAGCATTGCCCTGTTTGGCCTGGGCCTTATGGAAAACTCAGGGCTGAACCATCTACACAGCTCCACATGTGTCTCTGCATAGACAGGGCCACAGATAGGCAAAACCAGGCTGAGTCGCTTGCACAACCCCCCTAGAAGTTGCCTGCATGTACTAGATGTTACCAAAGCTTCCTTATGAGCTATGACCCAGAAAACCCATACAGTTTTCCTCTGTTTTTTTTGGGTTTCTTTTTTTTTCAGGAGCTGAGGGGAATTATTACGAAGCTTGTAGACTATGTCAATCGCCCATTTTGTTGCACCCAGTCCATTCCTTGTTTGCCTTTTTTTTTTTTGTCATACGGTGGCAGCAGCCTATGGGAAGACTTGGTAAGGATGCTGTAGCAAGGTAAGAACACTAATTGTTTAGGCTTTGGGGTTCATGTTAGTGTATTTGATTCTGAAGTAACTTGTTCTTATGTGGCCCACTGGAAGACTTTTGTCCATGGGACAAAACCTGACTTTGTCAATACGGACATTTGGAAGAGTTCAGTGGGTTCTGTAGAAACTTCTTTTGGACTAGTTTTGGCAGAGACTTCACAATGCCATTTGAGACTCCCATCTTGTCTTCTTCAAGAGCTGCCCTGCAAAGTGGTGTAGTCACCATCCCTGGAAGTATATAAAAGCCATGGTGATGTGGTGCTGAGGGACATAATTTAGTGGTGACCTGGCAGTGCTGGGTTAACAGTGGGACTCAATGATCTTAAAGGTCTTTTCCAACCAAAATGATTCTGATTCAAAGAGTAGTGTTTTACAAGATTTAAGCAAATAGATTCATTCATAAAGCTGACCAAATGACTTTCTTTTTGTTCCAGATGGACTTTCTAGTGATAATTACTGTGTTTATGACTTCTTCACTGACTGTAAAAAAACCCCAGCAAAGATTGTTGATTCTTTATCTCTAGCTTGAAGTGCATAGTTCACTCATCTGTTACCCCAAGCATGGTCAAAGAAGAATTTTACCCATGTGGTTGAGTAAAGATAAAGTAAGGCTATGAAGCAAATAAGAAAGTCAGTTCCATGTTGATCAAGATTTGAATTCAAGCCTTGCTCAGGATCTGTGCCAACAAACCACTTCAACTCATTGTCATTGTAAAAATGTGCCTAATCAATAGATCAAAATTGTACAGTGAACCTCAGATGAAAAGATACTTGACTTTGACTTAATACAAATTGCTTCTGGCAAGAAATTGAGCTTGGCTGGTTTAAAGCTCAAGATGCTTTCCTAGGCACTGGACAAACCTTTTTCACATTAAGCTACCCCTTTCTCTCCCTTAATGTTTGCTTCCCAAGGATATATGTTCTGACTAAAACTGGGAGATTCTTGTAATGTGGGACACAAAGGTGATGGCTCTGCTGCTGATGTTTCCAATGCCAAACAGCCAGCAGGACTTGCTTGCACTGCTAGCACATATTAATAGGCATGAAAAACACAGTCCATCATACAGCTATCACAAAATTTATCTCCTGAATTCTCTTAAAATGACTGAACTGGTTGCTTTTTATCCATGCAAAGTTCCCATGCCAAGGCAGTATCAAGAAACTTTTTACTGCTTTTAGCAGCCAAAAGGATGTTCTCAGAGGAGATGGAAAAAGTGTGTTGCTGAAGATATTTTAAGCATGTTACCGAAGATATTTTAAAGCCAGTCTGAGGAAAGTGTGTAATGCTCTGGTGAGGTAAATAATCCTCTGAAAGTGAGTCCAAACAGCTAACAAGTCTAAGTTTTATACAGCTATTCATCCCCCCCGGTGCAGAACAATTTCCAGACATAATCTTCCACTCAGCCTCTAAATCTCCAGGCAAAGCACATTGGGTCACACTGCTCAGCATGGCTGAGGGCTACAGCAACAGGCCTTGATTCCTCCTTTGTGAAAATGTTTCCTACGAGTACATTTTTCTGAATCAATTAACTCCTGGGAATGCTCAAATGTGAACAGAATCACCATGGGGAGGGTATTGAGAGTTTGTTTCTTCTGTCAAATGTTAATGAAATCATCTGAGAGTTACTTCTGCTGAAGAATCCATCAGAGTCAGGTGTTCTTTGATGAGCTCCAGGAGTTTTTAAAGCTGATTGCAAAGACATTAGGAATGAGAAGAAGTGGGGTGAGACAGAGAAAGGAAAAATGTCATCCTCCTATGCAGCTGAGCTCACAGTGAGCAGTGACAAAGCACCATTAGCAAGCAGACTCTTTGTCCCCACAGTGGTCTGTGCCACACTACAAATCTGTGTGGAGACATAAAATTCATGGTATGCCTCAAATTGCTCTTCTTCCTTGGAGGAAAACAGTTGACAGATACTCAGCAACACCTAATGATGTTTCTTATTATCAGCATCCCATGTTGACTTCAAGAAGAGGTAAACAGAAACTGTTTCCTCGGGCACCAATTTGCAACTCACCTGGTATGGCAGTAAAACAAAAATCTTGTCAGAAAATAGAAGCCTAGGATTTAATTAATTTATTCCATTTAGGCACCCACATCCTCTTTCTCTGTGGTTACTGGATCCCATTTTCTGAGCTGAAGGTTAAAGGTCTGAACTGGAAATAGTCCTTAAATAATGCATCCCCTCCTAAGGATAGCATTTTCCTGAAGGCTAGAAAGTTAGAGCTTTATATCTCATATCATGAAGGTCTGTGTTCCTTCTACTTCCTTTATCTTTTCACCTTTTAGTTTGATTTTCTGATGTTGTACCATCTCACTGTATGTCTACTGCATCATCTCTATTCCCCCAAATACCTTTCATCCACTTGTCAAGTTTGACTAAATTTAACAGGAGAATATAAGACTTAAAATTTAAGTTCTATAATAAATCAATTCTGTATGCTGTGTGCATCTCCTCCAAAGCCTTTTGGCTTCGTTCCCTTAAAACTATGAGACAGTGGATACTACTGGCATGATTCACCTCCAAGAGACAGGGCCCAGTTGACCATTAAACACTGTGGAGAGCTGACTAGCTGCAGCACAGGCAGCGTTTACCCTGTTGACTGGTGGCACGCTGACTAGAAAGAGGCCATAAGTAGACTTGACTATGTTTCTAGGTAAGAGAGGAGGATGAGAGGACTTAAAGGCATTGCTATGGAAGGTCTAGGGTACATGGAAAAGCTTTGGAAGAACTAGAAATTCATATGAAAGAGCTGAACAAATAATAAAGCAGCTATATTTGATCAGGCTTTTATAGCGTACTTCTAACAATGGTGATGTATTTAATGTGAGTAATCTCACTAATAAATGGACAAATGAAGATGGATTTCTAGGCTGCTGAACTGTGAATGACCTGAAGAGGCATTTAAAAATAAAATTTAAATTTCTATATTCTTCCATTAATATTGTTATATAAAAACATCTGTGAACAAGTAATGGAAAGAAACTACTTGAATTATAGGATCATCATAAAATATTATTTGGTTGGAAGAGACCTTTAAAGATCATCTAATTCCCACCCCTTGTCATGCGCAGAGGCATCTTCCACTAGACTATGTTGCTCCAACCTGGCCTTGAACAATTCCAGAGATGGGGCATACACAACCTCAAAATTCATGAAAGAGGTGGAGTTTGAGAAAGCTGTAGGACTTCATTCAAATTTGTTCATTATTGGATCACTTAACCATGTACACCGTGTCATAGTGTTGTGCTTTTGGCTGGCAATATTGAATGGTACTTCCAGGATGTCACTGTTGCTTTTTTCAGCGTCCCATGAAAGTCAGAGTTCCGCCAGGCCCATGAAGGCCCATCTTATAGGGGGATGTCAGATGAGTTCCCCTCAGTAAAGCCTTCTGGAAATATAAGAACCTAAACATCACCTTCTATCGATACAAAAAAGTGAGTTCAGATAAAAGCTAAGGGGCATTAAGATGCAATGTCTGTGTATAATTAGAGGTTCAGTTTGTTTAATGAGTTCACATTAAATTCACACCTTTAATTAAGTAGAAACAAGAAACAGGAGGGATTTTCTCAGTCATCAGTACAAGTCCAACTACATCCAGAATCAGGTCACATTTTGTGAGCTGATGAAGCTTAATTTTAAAGCCAGCTCAGATCGTTTTGTACCATGTGTTCCTTTATACATATATCCTTAGCCTGAGGACAATGTCAGAAAGCCTTCCTGAGGACAATATCAGCTCCTTTGAAAAGAGAATAATATCAGCTCCTGGAAAACAAGGGTTTTTTATTAATTTGTTTTTCAGAGAAGGCTTTTTGTTTGCTTGTTTGTTTTATAACTATGGGCAACCAGCTGCCTCATAGGGTGCTTCCAGAAAAAGAAAGTGCTGTGACAGACCACACAGAGTAACCTGAGTTTCAATGGTGAACAAGTGTTCTGAGATATTCTTAAGATGCCTGGCAAAGACAAAGCAGCTCTGGCACTGCATTAGAATGAAGAAAAACAGCACTGCAGGGAAAACGAACCCTCTAGAAATGACAACCCTGTGAAGGCATCCTTCTGTTTGAAGATTTCTGCAGATAACATCAGGCTTGGTATTAAGGAGCAACAAATACGCGGCCCTTTTGAAAGCAAATGAGCTATACTTAAAATGCTGGGCTGGAAAGGTTGGGGGCTGAATCTGTCCTGACTCAGGATGTGGAGCAGCATAGTGTACATTCTTATGGTCTTTTCAACAGCAGGAGCAAAAATAAGCCTCAGAAGTTGCATTCATGCAACAAATGAACACCAGTTTAGTGGACCCGAGATGTCCAGACAGTTTAAGCAATGTTAAAGAAGCATACTGACTTGTGAGGTTGGCCCATACCACTGGAGACAGAATCAATCACAGTGTAAAGAAGCACTCAAGCCCTCAGTTGTTACAAAATAGGGCTCACAACTCCACTAAGCCACAGCACAGTGCAGCTCATATAAATCTGAAGTGATTAGGTCTGACTGTGCTTGTGCATTTCTACCAAAGTTCATGGCCCAGTGATCAGGGTATCAGTGTCAGCTTGTTCACATTTTCTGGGCATCCAAGAGGTGGCCTGGACTTGGGAGCACTTTTGTGTGAGCTGACTTGTTCCTTCTCCCATGCTCAGCTCACAGAGTTGTTGTGGCATATTCAGAAGACATGAGAAAGGAATATAATGGCTGCTCAAATCACCAAATGCATTTAGAGATCGAGGTATCAATTCCTCCTTCTCTCTAATGTTCTGCTTAATACACTATAAAAAAGAAAAAAAAAAAAAAAAAAAATGTGTACCTTCTACTTTTCCTCCTCATTCTTTCCTGAAGGGGAAGACTCTCCAGTCTGCTCTATGTCAGCAGAGCATCATCCTTGTAAGAACATGCAACATGCAATCATCTAACAGGAGAAGGAAGGGAGGCACTGCCTTCTGTATGGATTGACAGCAGTTTGCCTGGGGAAGCTGCTTGCTTATTTATTTGAACACTTGATGATTTGAGTGCCTGTCCTTCAGACAGAATTGACAGGAAAGATAAGGCATTCCTATCACAGAGCAGAAGATCAGCCTTTTAACCTCATAGCTTGTTTCTCTCAGTGGCAGGGTTGGTGACCTCTGAGAGCATGTGTAAAATCAACCTCTTTGCAACTTCTGTGTGAGTTGCCTTAGTGTGTCATTTCTCCCGCATCTCAACTGAGGTGGCAGGTGCACTCGTAATTTCTTTCTCTCAACTAGTACACTGCTGATTTATGTTTATTCATGACAAACTCTGATTTTTTTTTCTTTTTTTCCTATTTTCCTATCCCCCAGCCCTAACCTTCATAAGCAATCTAACTGAAAAAATATCTCATGAAAGTTAGTTTATTGATGACAGACAATAAGGCAATGTGAGAAGGAAATACAGCAGCCTGAAAAACAATGAAAAAAAAAAAAAATAAAAATCAACCAAACACTTAATCCCTTCCAAAAACCTTGCAAATAATTATTTAAAAGGACACATCCAACAAAACCTTTAAAAAAACCCAGCCTACTCCCCAACAAACAAGACCAGTTAGCAAAACTGCAGTACAAGAGCCAGAAAGAAGAGGAAATATTCTGAGGTTTCACTTGCTGAGCTGCTGGCATAGGAATGCTGGGCATGATGTAACACCAGCCTGGAGAAATATGAGCTTTTATGTGCAAAAAGACAGCAGGAGATGAGAAAGCAACTCCTCTGATGGATTTCCTGATTGCACTGTGCCCCCCAGAATGTAAAGAATGGTATTTTTATTGTATTGTCCACTATCATGGCCAGAGATTTAATGGATATCATTTACAGAGATGATAGGATATTTAATTTCCAGCACAGGTTTCTTTCAACTCTTTTATTTTTTTTTTTCTTTTAGCTTTAGCTTATATCTAATCTGCACCATCAATACTAGTATATAGAAGTGCTCTTTCTACAACCTGGTCAGTGAAAAGAAAAACAAAAAAAGAAATCCCCAATAATGAACTTTTAAGCAGAATTAAAGAATCTTAGTGATCATCCAGTGAAAGTCCTGTCTCCTAAAGTCTTAAAGTCAACGTCTGAAGGCTATGTGACACTTCAAGAGACTCTCTTCTAACCTAGTTTCCTCAGGAAACAAACTTAAGCGATTCCTTTTCATATGTGTGCAACCATACGTATAGCCATTTGTCCAGCTACCACCTGTGTTACACAAGCAAGCAGAATTTCAAAGTTATGTTGATTTCATCCATTGTAGAAAATACTTCCAAGTGAGCACAACCCTTCTCAGATATCAGAGGGACCATCATAAAATCAAATAGCTTATAGAGCACATCAAGGAAAATTAAAAAGGTTCCAGTGCTAACCATTGTCCATACACATTATCAAAGGCTGTCAGTATGTCCAAATATTTGTAAATGGGGAAGAGAAGGTGGATAAAAGAGATGAAAAAAAGGAAAATTTTTATCCCTGTTTTATGATGTGTAGCAATGATGCAGAACTATTATGTGATTTGCCCAAGGTTATAAACAGTCAATGGGGAAAGTGGCAACCACTCTGAAATTTCCTTACAACCAGTATAAAGTAGGAGAGGGGTTTTTTTCCCTCACTCAGGGATTTAGTTTTCCATTCCAAATGGGTTTATCTGAATGAATTACAGATCTAGCTAGCATATTGCCATGTAACTCCCAAATCTGGTTCTACATTTTGAAGGAGTAGGTTCCGTTAGCAGCTTGTACACCTCTTCTGAGAGATGAGAAAGAAGAAATAAAAATCTCTTCCTTTTTCCCTCATTTCCAATTCTGTGGGGGTCTGAGCTGAAGGCTTCAGGAACTTAATGCCTGTGTCTGCCAAGAAGAAAAGCAAAACACAGCAGCAGAATTTCCATTCTGTGTTCAGCTAGCAAGCATTTGAACTGAGCATTTCTTGCACTTTGCTGTTGTACAGAAAGGATGTTCTGAAGAGCACTGGCTTCCAGTGACACCAATTCAAGCCCTGGATCTGTTAATGACAACTTGGTTTGGATGGAGTTGGATCTAGCCTAATACCCCAGCAAACATCCTTATCTGCTTTACCACATAGAATTTGAGCTATAACCAGTTGATATTCTGCAGTATGGACCGTCCGTGAAGGGGTGTCAAGACTATGGGTCAGAGCTGTTCACTAGACAAAAGACAGATACTCTCTATTAACCCCTCTTCTTTCCCAAAGGGGAAGAGAAAAGCAATAAAGGAGAGAGATTTATGGAATAGAAAATAAAACTAAAACAGGTTTAAGGAAAAGAATAAAAATAACTTGGAATTGTGGTATATGCAAATATATACAAAACCAGTATCAAACCCAACCCCCCTGTTGGTAATTACATCACCATCATCACTGCTGTGGAGCAGACACTGGGGAAGTCCCCAGATGGATTCAGGATCAGATGGGAACCAGGTTCAGGAGCTGAATTCTGGAAGTGGATTCAGGGACACACAGATTGGGACTGAAGACAGAATGGACAGAGTCCTCCTCAGATGCCAGCCATAATAA
>JAAGNO010002347.1:4872-33244 GCA_033439905.1 Ceryle rudis
CTGAGCACCCTGCTCTGGCTGCAGATGGCCCTGCTCCCTGCAGGGGGTTGGACCCGATGAGCAAAAAAAGGTCCCTCCCCACCCACCCCAGTCCGTGAGTCTGTAATTCTGTGAAGTCTCCCAGCTGGAGCAGTGGAGCCTGGCCTTCTGTCAAGATGGAACCGTGAAAGGATGAACACATCTGCACACAACCCACCTGGCCTTCTCCAACGTAGAGCACGGCAATCTTGTGTGTGTCGTACGAAGGAATCTGATCCAGCAGCTGCACTGATCTCTCAAACGTCTAAAATCAAAACATTGATCACATCTTTAAAAACTTATCCCCACGCACCCACTGCCCTCCCTAAAGCTGCTTCAGGCCCATGACACAACAACGTGAGCACAGATCCTGGACCTTCTCTGGTGTCTTCCGTGGTGAACGCTGCCCTACGCTGTGCTGCAAGGGAACACCTCTCCAAGGGACAGAGCGGTGCTACATGGCAACTGTCGCCACCCTTCCTTGGTTTTATCCAGCAGATGAGAGTCGCCTGGCGAACCCCAGGGGTTAGATCCACTTCCCGTGGCAAATTAAGCTCCAGGCATGACAAACTACCATGGCTCTTGCTCTGAAGAACATTTTTAGCACAAGGCATCACCCTCTCACCCAGGCTCTCCCCTGCTGCCAGACCACCCGAGCCTAAAGGGAGGGGAAACTGTGGGCAGGAGCTCAGATCAGAAGAACCCCCCCAATTCCAGCACTACTTCTGCAGGAAATTTATCACCGAATTCTTGCACGACCACAGAAAGCTTCTCGGCCACTTCCAGTTACACAGAGGCCTGACAGGTCTGTCCAGTGGCGTCCTGCCACTATCACCTAACGCTCAGTGTTCATCCTGCGCTCCTCCTGTCAGCTAAAACCAGAACCCCACAAACCATCCTGCCTTCTGGTGGGGATTCTGGAACAGCACCAGCAAAATCTCCCAATGTCTCAAATTCAATCCAGAGCCATAAAGAGGCAGCCACCAGGGCTGGGGAGCGGAACATCTCCCATCTGCAGCACTGTCGGTAGGAAGCACCTTTAAATCACACCATCTGAGCTGGAGACTCGCTGCCATTTACGTTCAAAGGAATGTAACGAGGTTAGAAAAATTAACTACAAGAATTAAAAATAAAAAAAAATCCTCCCCTACCTCATTTGGCAACAGGAGGGGCTTGTTGTTTTCATCGCCAAAGAACGGGGAGTGGTACAACTGCAAAAACACGAAGCTGAGGGAGAGAAGGGGGTAAAAAAAATCCTGTTACCATAAAAATGGAGGCAGTTTTGATCTGGTGATGCAAGAACATTATGTATGGAAGAAAGGGGAGCAATTAAGATGCTAACAGAGTATTACTCAACTTCTAGATTCACTTTAGGCGCCTGGACTACCCGCGGCTTGTAATAGACCCGTCATAAAAAGCAGTGGCTCTGTCAAACAGCAGCAGCTGCACAAACTCCCCATTCAAAAAGGTCAAAAAGCAACTATTAAAGTCTTTTTTCCCCTTCTTAGTATTTCGCATATTGTATTTCTTGACCTGCAAGACCCGCTGACCCTGCCGACAGCCCAACTAGCACGAGGTGACCTGCATTCGAGCCACACGTGCGTCTGGACCCTAAACTGGGAGAGATGAGGAACGTGAGGAAACCATTTATCTGCTTCTTTCACCACGCCTAAATGACCAAGTTAATTTGGTGTTAGTGGGTTCAGCATGTCTGTACTAGCTCCTGAAAAAGACAGGTAATGAATCTTTCTTTTTAATCAGATACTGCTTTGTAGAGCCCATAAAACCAGCAGACCATTTTGAAGGAATGCAGCCAGCCCCTCCACTCACCTCGGGTTTATTCCGGGTACTTTCTCAGCGTTGGAAGCTGCTGCTCTGCCCTTGAAGGCATCTCTCTCAATCCTTTTTCCCCTCCTTGATGGGGCTGAGTCAGAGATGGTGTATCCTCGGGGCCGGTGCCCAGAGGGGGAGCGGGGAGAGGTGACAGAACCACTGCCATCCAACCCACCTGACCCCGTCACCCTGGCGTCCTCCCCCTTGCTCAGCCAACTGCCCAGCCCTTCCCCTTCCAGGTTCCCAGACTGGGATTTGGATTTCACTTCTGTGCTCAGCCTCCTGGTTACTTCTCTGCCGTTTGCATCTTTGAGGACCTCCTGCAGTGTCTGTAGCTCGGGGGAAGAACTCGACTTGCTGAGCGGCTGGGATGGCTGGAAGGAAAGTTCCTCCAGCGTTCGGCCGTCCTCTGATGGCAGGACTCTCCCGATGGGAATTCCACCCTCCACCAGGTCTTCCGACTTCAGAGATTTTTCTTCTTGGCTGGAGGTTGAGGAGGACTTAAAGAGGGAGAAACAAAGATGAACAGTTTTCCCGAGAGGCAAAATAAAAGCTGACAGCAGTAACGCTCGAGGCACCCCCTGACACGTCCAGTGAAAGACGAGCACAAAAAGGCCTGGTACGAAGCGATGGGGATCGAGGACCCTGCACGAGAGACTCTGCTGCCTCTGCTGCTCTCCACGCAGTGCCTCTCCCCCCAGCCCAACTCTCCCTCCTGACTGCATGTGCATCCTGGCTTCGTTAGCGAGCGCTTTCAGAGGGTGCCAAGAGAGACCCCTCCGAGCACAGACAGTTCCCCCGTGGCTGTCGTACAGGACAGAACCGGTCGCCCACTTTCTCCTTACCCTGCTGTACGACTCGCGGGGTTTACCAAACCTTTCCTCGCTCAGGACTTGCTCAGAGCACGAAGTGTCGATGTCCTCGCTCTCCGGAGACTCCACTGGGGACTCGGTTTCCTTCAGCTCCATCTCCCCCGGGCTCCCCTCCTCCAGCACCACGGCCGATTCTACCGAGACACAAGGCAGAAGACCTGGAGTCTGCAGAGCGGCGCAGACGGGCAGGTCCCCATCCTCTCCTCTGAAGTACCAGCCTTTTCCCTACGGGATTTCAACAGAAGGCCACATTGCCCGAGTGCTCGGGTTCTTTGATTTCTTGTCATGTCAGACATGCTCCTGGCTCCCCCTTTTGCACAGAGCGACCGCTCACCAAACCCTGGCAGCGAAGGGCTGCGTCTGCTTTGGTCAAAACAAGTGCAGTTGTTTCCAATTGTCACTGATGAACAAGCAGGGGACAGAACGAGGAAATGGGACCTTGGACATCAATGCTGGGTTATCAGGACAGACAGGAACTACAGAGGTGTAAGGAAGTACAAGACTGGCATTAAAAGTTCATCGTTATCCAGGCAATGAAGACATCGGTTCTGTGCAAGTGTGCAAATAAAGGTACGATTTTTGCTTTGGTTTTTGGTTTGGTTTTTTCTCGCATTGAAATGCTCCTGTGCCTTGTAGCGGCCTAGAAGGAGGTAAGAAATTTTGCTAGGAGCCATTGCCTTGCCGTTTGGCAGTTTTCCTAGTATGTCTCAGTAGAAGCAAAACAACTGAGCCCTGGATGTATGGAAGGAGAAGAGAGCGAGGGTAACACATGCACTGCAGCGATACTGGGAAACCTGCGCGTGGCCTCTGACCAGACAAATGGTTAAGGGAACCACACTGACAAGAAAGCTCCTTGGAGGCCCTGCCTATGGTGGAGGAGGTTATCGCAGCAGCGTTTAACGTTGTCTCTGCTCCGGGCAGTGACCCTGACCACAGGGATGAGTCTGACCAAAGGCTCCTCTTGGCCTTGCTTTTTTTGTCCTGAGGAAAAGGCTGGAGAACAGGAGGCTTCCCATTACGCACACAAGGGACTGGAAGACCAATCTGAAAGGCCAAGATTTGTTTTCCAAAGTAAAATAAATTCAAAATAATCATTAGCGCACACACACACACACACACAAATAAAGAAATAAATAAATAAAATCAGCAAAATTAAAGTAACCAACCAAACAAAAGAAATAAAATCACTAAAGCAGCTTTTCCTGGATTGATTTCAGCTCGCAGGACAGAAGTTATTTCAAAGAAGCAATTAAGAGTTAGCGTTGCACACACATACCTTCTAAAAAAAAACCAAAACAACAAACCCAAACCAACGTGCTGATCTGGTTAGCTGTCCAAGCCAGAACACACCTGCAGATAGCCAGCGTTTCCAAGCTTCCCGAGCTCTCACACCGCTGCCGAGATTGCCGGTGGGTTTCATTAACGCGAGCGCTCGCTAATTATTCTTTAGGTGGGAAGAGAATAATACGAGCAGGGAGGAGAAGTACAGAAAAATATTTGACTGCGGCGTCTTTGTGTTGCTGTAAGAGGCCCGTGTCAACAACAGCCAGCAGTGACGAACACCCTGCTGCTCTGCAGAGAACTTTCCAGTGAAGGAAAGAAGGCAGAAAGACATTTCAACCCTCTGATTAAAATCAGAAAGCACCGCAGGTAATCGAAGCAATACGAGGGGCGTGCTCATAAGATGTGCAATTTCATCTCCGCTTCATTTAATTATAAAGTCAATTTTACTGAAGTGGAGGAAGATTTTTGCACTGCTCCAGAGCCTCCAAAAAGCTACAATTTAGCAGCTTTTCCCCTGAAATACATTTCTTTTTTTTTTATCATTAAAGAAATTTTTAACCAGCATCCGTTGTGACGTCCAGCTTGATGTCTCAGCTACATCAGTCAGCTGCTTTTATCTTTTCTGTCTCCAATTCTGCCAGATGCCCGTGGGCTGAGCAGCCCAGGACTTCCCTTCAGGGCAGGCTGTCCCGTCGCACGCGCCGCTGTCCTCAGAAGCGGCCGCTTTTCCGTTTAGCGGAACACAAAGCCAATTGTAAAATGAAGCTGAAAATAAGTCATTTAATTAATTGAGCCACTCGGACGTTTTGACACGTCACTTAACACCGGGCCTCACGACTCGCAATCCACCCCAGCTAAAACAGGAGCTGCTTTAAGAAACTGTCTGCGCTTGCAGATGTTGGCTCTGGCTTGGACTTCTTCATGCTAGTCAAGATCCCATTTGTTGAGAGGAATGAGACTGGGAACAGACAGGAGACATGGAAGGGGAGCATGACGTATGAGGGATACATTGTCCATGAATCAGAGGTGTTCTTCTATGGCAATACTTTTTTTTTTTTTTTTTTTTCTTTTTTTTTTTTTTTTTTTTTTCCTTAAAGATATATAAATATACCTGCCCAGGATATGCTCCTGTGCAACTTCCCTTGACAACTGGACTGGTACATGGAAGAGAAAGAGGCCACTGCAAAGGGAAATCAAGTGAGCAGCTACATCAAAAGGAAGGAGAGACTATATGAAAATAAAAAAATAAAAAATTAAAAAGCACAGAGTTTAAAACGTAACCAAGAGCCTATTTTAAAATAAATAAATAAACAAATAAAAACAAAGGAAAGAACAAGCTGGGATAAGCTCGCTAGATGCCAAAGGGATACTTTAAGGGTACGGGGTCTCGACGTGAATAAGGAGGCATAAACACATTCCACCAAGGCAGCCTTGAGCTGCCCTCTTGGAGGAATGTGTCTTCGTGAGGAACAGAGAACTCCTCGGTGACACCCTAGCACAGGCAGGAAACCAGCCTGAGCTTCTCCTCAGCTACACCCTTTTGGCAAAAGATCATTTTTAAACCCAGAGAGGAGTCTGAAGAGCAGAAACACGGATAGAGAGCCACCCAGTTTTAGCCTCTAAGGAGGAAGAACGACATGTGTGTGACAGCCTGACAGCAAAACTTCTTCCAAGCACAGCAAGTCTGCTGTGGAAGTTAACAACAACGTGGCCCAAACCATTTCCTGAGACTGCCACAGGAGTGGAATTTGGGTGGGTGCTTCCTTCAGCTAGCACCTCTATACCACAGATTTGTAGGAGTCAATAAAAGTGTTCATGGAATCACAGAATCCCAGACTGGTCTGGGTGGGGAGGGACCTTTCGAGCTCATCTGGTCCAACCCCCTGCAGGGAGCAGGGCCATCTGCAACCAGAGCAGGGTGCTCAGAGCCCCATCAAGCCTGACTTGGAATGTCTCCAGGGATAAGAATTTGATTTATTTTCTTTTTTACAAGTTGATAATTTGATTTTGACTTTATTTTGTGCTTACACGTTCCAAAATCCTAACAATCACCGAATCATTTAGGTTAGAAAAGACCTTGAAGATCATCAAGTCCGACCGTTAACCCAGCACTGCCAAATCATATCCTGCCTTGTTTAAAACAAACCTGAGAAGTAGCATCTTCACCAGGTATACTCATACCATCAGTGCCACCTCCCTCGCCAGAAGAGCCTTGTCTGCTGTGACCACTGCTCCGAGCAGGGAGCCCATAAAACTTCAACAAGTTCAGCTGTGGTCAACAGCAACGTCCCAACCTTAACAGCTCTTTTGGAAGTGAACTAGCAGCAAAATCAACACAGTGCAAAGCTCTGGCCACTGTGTTAACATAAAGCAATCAAAACTCAAGTGCTTCAACCGCACCAGTCTGAAGGCTGAAGACCTCTTTTAAGAGGTGAGTAAATCCGCAGCCAACAGGATTTGCATTCTGCTACTTCATGACATGAAGGGCAACTAACCTCATGCTATGAGGGGCAACTAACCGCCCCTGGCTGGCAAGGTTTGTAGTGGACCATTCCCCACAGGAACCAAGCGCTCTCAGAGCCCAACACAAACGCCCATACTGGAGACAAATGGAAATGGAAACACTGCATGGGAGGATCCATCCACACGTGGGATGCTCAGATCAGCCCCAAACGAGGGGAAGAGGGAAAAGGCGATGGCTTTGTTCATTTTCATCTGGGAAACGGCGTCAAACAAACCCCTCCTCCAAAGGAGCTCCATCACTCCTCTCTTTCTTCGCTCTGAGAGCGACACTTTTCTGATGGAACATCAGAAGCGAGGAGGAAGGGAACTTTCAGCTGAAAACTTCTAGGGACAAGAACTGATTCCCCTTCTCATGGCTGCGTTTATTCCTCACGCTACCAACTTCACTGCTCTACCTGCAGGAACTTCACCGAGTTAACAGGCTCCTGAGAGCTATGCTGGACACACTGCTGGAGTGACATCTCTCACCTGTGTTGGAACGCTGGAGAAGCGATGGTTTGGCTGTCCCGGTGGCCAGGCTGGAGGAGGGGACAGAGAGGGATTTATATAAAGCCGTTTCTCGGTGTTCTTTAAAACGCTCTGCGGCCATGAGTGCGTTAGAGAGCTCTTGCAGGGGCATATTGTTAATATCTGAAGAAAATGGGCTGAGCGGGTTCTCCAGACTCATCAGCCAGCTTGTGTTACCTGGGAAGAGAAAATAAGGGAAGAGCATTAAGTACTCCCAACAACAAGGAGTTTCCAACTCCAACGGAAACCGGCACAAATTGCTTTGGGAAAAGCCCAAACAGACCAAGTTGTCGGTTCCTCTGGTTCACTTGATGCATTTCCTGTTTTCAGGAAGCAGCTCCCAGTGCTCTCTACCTCACCCCAAGCTCCTCAAAAATCACCTTTGGTAACTCATTATGACCAGAGCAGACTCCCAGAAGGCAGCCAGAACACTCGGGTACTTCAATTCATGATTTCCACAGCCGCCTGAGCCCCAGGCCTCGTTTCACCTGGAATCTAGCTTGGGAAGTTACAACACAGCCCCGACAGATTTCCAAGGAAGAGCACAGAGAGGTGGAAACATGGGAAATGGAAAGCAGGGTTGGTGTTATCTGGCTCTATTCACGTAACACCGCTTCATACGCAAATTTAAGTCCTTGCCTCAATCTTCTGTAGATTTAACACGCTAAAGAGCGATTTCAAAGAACCAGGTCCCTGATGGGTTCGTTTCAGAGGCAGCAAGCAATACAGAGATCCATTTGCAACTCAACATGGACTGTTCTTCATCCAGGCTCCGGTTTCTTAGCAGCTCAGAGGAGCCCACTCCACACTCAGGTATATAATATAAAGGTACCTGTGGGTCTGCGCACGAGGATTTCTGCCCACCCCTGCGTCAGCAGCGGGACGTACGCAGCTAAGTTAGCTTTTTCTTTCTGCAGAGCTGTCTGTGGAGCAGTGTTAGTCTTCTCTGATCGAGATGCAGCAGCGGGAGGACCCTGTGTCCCCTGGGAAGCAGAGCCACTGGGAAAATGGGAGGTGGAGCTGTCTAAGGCACCAACACGTAAGGCATGACCACCTAGCAAGGCAGACACAAAACAGGAGGGAGAGCCAAGCTTAGTTAGCACTGAAAACATCTCAGAAGTAATAAGTCTTTTAAGGTCCTCCAGCAGCTGCGTGCACGGTATCGGGAATCTGAGAGAACGTTCCCTTCGTTAGCTCAACAGAGGTGGTTCTCACCACTTAACCAAACATCAAAGCCTTCCTGCAGGGAGAGGCAAGCAGGAGGAGCACCACCAACCCTCGCTATTAAACACCAGACAGCTCCAGATTCCCAAGTTGATTTAGACACAGACCCTTCAACGGGCACTTGGACACTTAAGTCTGAGAGACAGAAATGGGCAGGAGCAGGACTCCAGGATAGGAATTTACCGGACATGGATCGGACTCTGTTGCGAGAGCTTCTGCAAACCTGCTGCCCAGCTTGAGATTCCAGTTTTGCTGGAGCTTCTTTGGTTTGTCTCACTTGCAAAACAGGGTCTGAGCTGTGGAAAAAGGAGATATTGATGATACTGAGAGACATTCCTCTTCAGATAAGAGGAAAACCTAAAACGATGTGCTGTAAAAGTGCTCTAAGACACTTTGTTAGGTGGGAATTTCTAGAAACAGCGGCAAAAATTACCTTGATTCTGTGCTGCTCTGGAGCTCTACAGAGTCTAGGCCAAGCAGGGACCTCGTCCCTGTTCCAACGCTCGTAGTGATGGTCACCAGCTTGTTACCAACCAGCCACGTCTTTGTCCTTCCTCCAGCCAACAGAAACTCACCGACAGGAGACCTAAAAACACATCTGTGATGAGCACAGCTCTGAGGCTGCAGAGCACAGAGGTTTACTTCATGACAAGACAAGAGGAACCGGCCTCAAGGTGCCCCAGGGGAGGTTCAGGTTGGAGCTGAGGAACAATTTCTTCCATCCCCTACAGGGCTGTCCAGGGCTGTCCCAGGCTGCCCAGGGCAGGGGGGGAGTCCCTGGGACCCCTGGAGGGGTTTCCAAGCCCCCTGTGGAGCTGTGGTGCTGAGGGCCAGGGGTCAGTGGGGCCCTGGCAGTGCTGGGGGAAGGGTTGGACTCGATGATCTGAGAGGGCTCTGCCAACCAGGATGATCTCTGTGATTCTACAGAACTGTGGAGGAGGAGCTGCCTGCTTTCCTCCTTTAGAGAGCATTGTTAACGTGCCCCTTGGTCACCAACATACACATCAGCCATCAGGGTAAGGGATGAGTTGAATCTGACATCAGTTAGTTGCAGTACTACTGGAGGCACGTTTCTGAGCGGTCCAATCCTGGAGACACATCACAGAGCAGAAGGGAACGAGCCTTGTCTGAGCGATGTGCCTCCTTCGGGGAAGGGCCAGCAAGACAAGCGTGCGCCCTCCATCTGAAGGCAGCTGGCACCACACTCAGTTCTGTAGCAAAGACCACGATTATCCAGCAAGGAAAGGACACGGAGCAAGGCACTGCTCCCAGACAGCAGATGCCTTCAAGGCATCTTCCGGACAGCGCAGGGCCGAGGGAAAGGCTGGTTGGCTCCAGCGGACTGCTCTCGTCTAACCTCAGATTCAGCCCAGCCAGATTTTATCTGTGAGGAACGGCCTTGGAGCCTGGGCCTGCCAGAATCTCCCATGTGTCTCAGTAATTTTCCACTCACAAAGCAAAACATGAACCTCAACCAAAACCATCCCCGCTACGGTCACCGACCGGCTCCTACCTCTTAGGCACCGCAGTGAAGTTTGAGAAGACGTATCGAGCCATCATATCCAGGCAGGTCTCAGTGAGTTCCAGGTGGAGGGTTTTTAAGTTGTCATCAGCTTGAGCCATTGAATTTTCATCCGCAGAGCCCAGGCTTGAGCTAGTGATGGATGTTTGTATCCGACTGGAAAAAGAAGGTTTCCAGCTGACAGATCACAATGCAAAACGCTTGTCCCCGTCACCCGAAAGACGGTGTGATGCAGAGCCACCTGCGATACATGCACGTGCCAGATCAGGGAGGTGGCCAGACAGGAAACCCAGGGCACCACCAAAATAGTTTTGGCTCAGCCTCACGCTGTGCTTTGCAGCTTGTCACTGCAGAAAGCTTTATTTTATCTGGAGAGACCGAGAAACGTTTAAACGTCCATCAACTGACTAAGCCAGGCCAGTGCTCTCTGATGTCGGTGGCCCATGGGCAAGTGCAGCAAGCAAATCACCAGCATCAGCACCATGCTTTGAGTTCGCTGATCTATAGCGAGGGCAAGCGTCCCGTCACCTGCAGAGTTTCCCAGGCAACATGTTGCCCATGGGCCATAAATCGGGGCACTCTGGACTTAACTTTATAATCCCGAGGTTTGCTTTCGTCTCTGCTGCATCCTCTCTCCATATCGATTGTCTTTTTTTTTTCCCCCTCCAAATTCAATAGTTCTGTAAAGCCTAATTTAGCTCGAAATAGAAAAAAAATTGCACTCTGAACAGGAAATTGGCACAAGAATAGAGAGAACTCTGCCTTCAAACCGGCCAAGCTAAAACAATCGCAGCAGCAGGCTGCGCTGCAGTGCTTTACACAGATGGCTCCTTACGCCATCGTAACAAGCTAAGTGAGGTACGGCCACGTTTTTTATGACGTGGCATCTTCGCTGGCATCATTAAGGGTAACTGTGTGAACTTTTACATTTACACTTAAATACAGGAGAAGAAAATGACCTAATAGATCAATGAGGGTATCAGAGAACGAAGCGCCAGAATCGCATTCACAATCCAGTCACTTCAGCGTCCTTGCCCCAAACCACCGGGTAGTGATAGGCAAAAATAAAACCACAGAAGGTAAAGTTCCACTGGCATCAATCCTCACAGCTCAAGGCACAAAACTTCTGGTTCAGAATTGAAACCAACACGTTACAGGCGGCAGCTTCGCGCTCAAGGGAAGCAAACCAGAAATACGGTTTCAGAACCAGCAGAAACTGCTTCACCTTTCATGTGAGCAAATCAATGTCTGCAACCAAAACGTGGTTCCTTCAGACGTGAAGGTGACAGCTTCCTATGGACAGAGCACACGTCACTGCTCTGAGGAAAAACAAATTAAGGTTTTCACAGCATCCGACTTTAGACCAGAATACTCCTGCCAGCTCCCTTCGCCTCACAGAAGACACCCTAAACTAAGGCCAGAACTGCTCCTCATGGTCTGGGGGGACAAGGACCTGTCCACAAGTTTGCAGAGCATCAAAAGGCTCTCCTGGGGCACATCACTGCTTAGAAGGCTGAATTTTGGTGAGTTCTAACCAGGACTCTCACTTGCACAGAATGCAACCTTTTTCCTTTTAATTTTCCTTTGATTTTTTGGTTGGTTGGTGGGTTTTTTAGTTTTGTTGGTTTGTTTCCCCCCGCCTCCTCACCATCTTGACTTTGAAAATAGAAATTGTTGTTGCTAAAGCACCAGAGAACCAGGGCAAAGTAACCCTTCGGAACACAGGCTGCGATGGGCCAACCCGGCACCGGCGCTGGGAAGCGGCGGGACGGCCACGGAGGCCTCCCAGAGCCTCTGACCGTGGCTACGGCCGGTTTTGGATGGCGTAAGGAAGTCATGCAAGCCTCCCACATGCAAATCCACCCTGCTGCCTCCCCCTCCCCTTGCAGGAAAACTTCCAAGTGCCGATTTGCTCTTGGATCCTCCCCATTTAAAGTGCCTCTACCTGCGGACCACATGTTCAGACACACTGATGCTGCGGGATCGGAAGGCATCAACTGCAGAGGATTCTTTCAGCTCTTTCACTGGAGGAGAGTTATTCAAGCCTTGCTTTGTATTTTTGGCTAGTCTTAAGCTACTAGGTGGAGAAGCACCAAGCCCCAAAAGAGGTCACAGGAAGGGAGGAAATCATTGTAGGGATGTAGGTTGAAAGGTCACAGGTCACAGGGTCAATATTGGGGGATCCCGGAGGGTGATGTAAAATAAATCAAATGCCAAAAAAAAAAAAAAAAAAAAAAAAAGGAAAACAAAAAATTAAAACGTACAAACAAGCAGAGCTGAAAGCATTAAAAAGACAAACCACATTTTGAAAACAAGATTTTAAAACGTGCTACAAAACAAATGAAATTAGTACAAGTTAAAACAAAACAAACAAAAAAACCGAACTGATTGAAATGACAGTTGGAATACTGCGCTGTGAAACAAAAGGCAAGAGCATCTGAATGCTAACTGGGCACAGATTTCTTCTCAACTCCTGAGAAGTTTTGTGCTTGTTCAGCCATCTCTTGCGTTGCCCCGCTTTGGCACGGCTAAAAACCTGACTCCTTCCCCCCAGACCAGATCCTAGAATGCTTTACCAACAGCAGGTAGCAGCGAGGTTTTTAGGAGCCACTGGAATAGCTCAACGATCTCTGCCTCTGTTAGACCCGGCCTAAACCTGAGCTTCCACCCTGAACCCCCAAAACACCCAGGGCCAGTCAGAGGAGAGACCCAGCCCATCTATTCCAGACTGATCCTTCTGACACCGCGCAGACGGAAGGGCAAGAAGCCAAACACCCCCTTGGCTGCTGCTGCCTGCGTGATGCTTTTCTGTCCCACGAGCTGTCCTCTGTCAGGTGGCTCGAGGGAACCCACTTGACTTTCAACTGGAACTGAAAGGAAGAAAAGCCTTGACACTGTCAGGTGCCACCCACGTGTGGGAGATGGCAGCAGTTAACATCTCAGAGGCACTTTAATTAGTCACAGCTTAGATGCGTGCCTGCCTGGGTACTAATCTGGACCTGCCAGTTGGTCCAGCAGTTCCCATCCCCATATATAAAATGCAGATACTACTTTAACCCTTCTGGCTCTTTCTAAACATGATTTATTTGCTATCCTCCTCTCAGGGAATTATTACACATCAGCCCCCCGGAGGGATCAGAATTTATTTGTCCTTCTGCTCCCACCATCCCCTGACAGGTGACTTGTGGCCACAGCTGGAGATGTGACTGCAGAGAGCAGAGATCACCACCCACCCCAAGAGCACTCCACTCCGCAGCTTCGGGGACCGCTGGGGCCTTCAACACTTGGAACACCCAGCACCTCAGCTAGGGCACAGAAACACTCAGTCCTTGGGTGGAACCCAAGCACACAAGCCTCTCAAGCAAGGAAAGGGGTATCTTGAAGCTATTCCCCTCTCTCTTGGCTAGACTCCGAGGCACTCAGGCAGTGCCATCCTGCCGTTCGGGTTGCTGTCTGAGTGCAGCCCACGCTCCTCAGCAGAGATTTATGTGGAAAGCGATCCAGCAAAAGCCTTTAGATACAGTAGTATTCCAACCTGGTAGAATTTGACAGGTTTTGGGGGGGAAAAATAATAAAAAAAAATAAAGGATTAGTTGAAATTCTAATTTGAGAGACGAGTGTCAAAAGGCTTCTCTTCCAAGTTTCTCAATGAAAGAGGAGGAGATGGGAGAGATGAAACACAAAACAGGGTTCACAGCTACAGCATTAGGGCAGGGATGGTGTTTCTTCATTGCAAGGTACTCCTTGAGCCTTGCAGTTAAAGTAGAGGCACTTTCCCCAGGGTTTGAATGCCACCGTGTGCTCACTGCACATGAACAGTGAAGCAAGTGAAGTGAACCAATTCAGGCAGGCCCTGCAGGTTAGAGGACGCTGGAGGAACCCCGAACACCTTCCAAGGAATATTTCCCCACCCTGGCAAACATTCCTTTGCAAGACTGCTGGCAAGATACGTTCTGACTTGCAGAGACATCAGGCTGTGCTTAAAACTGACATAATGGCCTCAGGATTGGGACCCCCAGCTACACAGTGGGCAGCTGCCCCCAGCACATGGACTTGACAGGTAACGCTACAGAAAAGCACGGCGCTGGCTCCCGCACTTTACGGAGTTGTTGGTCACAACAATCTCTCAGTTGTAACGTCAGAGATCAAAGGAGTAAACTATCAGTAGGAACACGGGAGTCTATTACTTCTGGTATTGCCCTTCCCTGCAGCTCCTGGGAGCACTGCACTGACACACATCGACCTGAAAGAGCTGTTGATTTTCAAAAATGAACAATAAAAATCCCCAGGCCTTACTGCAAAGGCTCAGAGAACAGCCAGTGACGCCTCATACGAACTAACAGACCGTCAGCTCGGTTTGATTCCAGCTTCTTCCCAGCCTACGTTTGTCTTTTATCAATCCCCTGACCTAAAGAGGTTTACTTTGCTTGCTTAAATGCACTGTCAGATTTTGGAGAACTTAGACCCGGCCTCCTCCACAAAAACACAGGGAAGGGTGTGACACTAGAACGGGGAACACAAGACCCTGCTGGAGTCAAATATAATTTACCTTTTTGGCCTCTCATTCAGGCTTGTGCTGCGAGCCCTGAAACTGTCCTTCTCAGGCGTGTCGTCAAAGGAAAGGAGGACATTCGAGCGCAAACCCTGCGGTGGGGACAAACAGGTGACAGTTGGAACGGCGAGGCCGGGCGGCTGAGAGGTTGCAAACACGGGGCAGTGTGAGAACTCACAGCCGGCTTTGAAAACGTTGGCAAGAAAAGTCGAATTTATTTTAGCTTCCAACAGAACCGCTACACTTCTCAAACCAGTTCTGAAGGCATCATTTTTATTGGGCGCTGTTGGATTCAGCGGTGCCCGTTACCTTTGTGATGTAGGGGACGAAGTCCTTTCGGAAGGGAAGGCGACACCGAATGAACCACATCGCTATCACGTGATGGGCCAGGCAAACGATGTACTGGTTAAACCTAAAAGAGCAGAAAGGTCTCCAGAGTTACTGGTGAAACCTAAACCAGCAGGAAGACCTCCCCAGTTTAATGCTGCACGATGATGCCATTCCAGATGCGAACAGAAGGATTTTTCCACCTGAGAAACAGAACTGTTCCTTTACCCGCTGTAAGTACAAAGAAAAAAAAACCCTCCAAAGTTCTGTTCAAGAAAAAGAGATATATTGTCCAAGGTGAGTCTGTCCCTGGAGATAGCAGGGCGAGCAATATCCTTTAAATGCTACAGGAAAAGCACATCTCGTACTCGTAATTAAATGAGGAAGAAGCACATTTGCTGTGAACTTACTTGGAAGGGTTGGTGTAGGGCAGGGAGATGGCGAACACGCTGGCGTACTGCTCTGCTGCGAAGTTCCTGTAGAGGTGAGGCAGCCGTGCTAGGGCTAGAACAGATCAAGGAGAAAACCAACCCACGTGAGTTTGTCCGAGCACAAACTATTCGATATCACAGTTCGGTGTTGTTTGAATTGTTTTGTTTCTCCTAAATCATCAGCTGACGCGGAAGTTGAGATCAGGGTGTAATTTCACGTTATTTAAAGCAGCGCAGTGGAGAGAGCAGCTCCGTAATTCCCACCACCGTACGGCAACGCTGCACAAAACGCGTCTCTTGCTCATCTAAAGCAAGTGCTTTAGATAGAAAAATCAGTAACAAACGTTTACATCGAGCGTTTTTATCTTGAGGATGGTGCAAGGGCAGCACCAAACCCCACAAAAGCCTTACAAAACATTCCGTACGACTAATCCGATCCAAACACCCCTATCAAAGGATTCGTCTGCAGCTGCAGAAGATCGAAAGCAGGAGAACGTTAGAACTTACTTGAAAGGAACTCTAAGAGAGGAATTGCCATATTGGCTGTCGCCGAGATGTGGGTTAATTTGACGATTAAGACAGGAAGGGCCTTTATGATGATGTCGGGCATCTCGACGCTACAGACGGAGAGCGCCACAACGCACTGGTTCGCACAGCGGTAAATCAGACCGTGTTCCAGGCAGTACACGATTTCACGCTACAGGGGTTAAAAAAAGAAACAAAGTCACAACGAAGGGAAAGAGAAAACCTCGGATGTACCAGCTCCTGACTTCAGCAGCCATTCGAGGGTGGCTTGCAAGGTATCAGTAGCATGTGACGCGTGAATTCTTCTCCGGAACGCGCTGACACAGAACCCTAACGTACGCAGTCCAGGCCAAAATCTCGAGATGGGACTTTGATCAAGTAGACCTTTTAGGTATTAGCATTTACATTCCCGAATAAACAGGATTTGTATGTTCCTAGGGTGCTCCGGCAGAGGGTAAAGCGACTCAGCAACCTGGGAGGGGAGAACAGTGAATCCAGCTGACCAGAGACTTACTGCTGCACAAAGTTAGCAAAGTATTTTTTTTTTTTGGACCCCCTGATCCCAGCCCAAAATACAGCAGAAGCAGCTTTTTATACCAGAAAAGGGCCCCGTTACCCTGCACTTCAATCTGCTAGTCAGCTCTACAGGCTCAGGCCCCATCCCTCCTCCACCCTCTTACTTTCCCCATACCTGTTTAGCTTTGTCCAGGTAATTGTGGTACGATATTAACGCCGTCAGCACTGGGACTACAGCCAGGTGCAAATCGGTGCGAGAAAAGCCCTCGGGGGTGCCGTGGAGCCTGTCCGTCGTCTTTTTGTCTGTGAGCTGACACATCACACGCTAAGTTAGACCACCTCGTGCTACAAATGCTCTCTAAAAAGCAGTAGCCAGGCACTGCCCGCGGCTCCCTCTTCACGTGCATACAGATGTACATTCGTTACCTACTTCTGTACCTAAACCAACCCTCACAAAAGGGAAGGTGAGTGAGGCTTGACAATCAGCTCAATATATTAGACCGCCAACCCTCAAAAAAACAACAAACCCCAACCAAGTAACTCTCAAGCGAACGAAGGACCTGGTGATTACACATCAGCGGGGTGCATGGCATTACCATGTAGCTCAGCGCAGAGGCCAGAAGGTCTATGTTACAAGGAGAGGTTAAAAATAGCACTTTATAGCGGAGGGATTCGGGTAATTTGTTGAGGACCAACTTCAACACCTTCCAGTCTGTCTCCTGGAAAGAAAGACAGAAAAAGTTATGGTGGAAAGGTTTTGTAGGATTTCAGTTCACTTCGAAAGGAAATTTCAGACAACCTGCCATTGCCCAGGCAGATGAATGTCTTGTCATGGTAGCTACGTAAAAAGAAGTGGCATTTAGCTGTTCCTTCCTGTCTGTCATCCAGCTCTAGGTGCAATATTGGCACTGCAAACTGGAAGAAAACTTTTGAGCTCCGTCAGACGCGGATACAAAAGACAGAGCTAGAATTAATTTTCCTATCCCCTGGCACGAATTAATCCCCAGAGCAAGACAACTCCTCAGCACGTAACTATGCCCAAGACAAATGAACAATTCATAGTTGCAGTTTCTTAGCGACTGAAACGTTCATCAATTCTCAGAACCATGAAACAGAATCACAGAATGCCCTGGGTGGGAAGGGACCTCCAAAGGTCCTCTAGTGATGACCTGCAGGGACTCGCAGTAGAAGGCTTTCTTTCAGTTTCACATCAGTTCAAGTTAGTTTCATCGCTATCAGAAACAGGATGACTTATTTGATCTTTAACAAACACTTTTTTTTTCTGCTCTTGTCTGCTCTGGAGCAGTGAAATGAAAGCTTTGCTTGGTTTCTGAAGAGCTGAACTGGTGCTCCCACTGGTGGTTGTAAAGCTGCACAATGACAGCCAGATTCTGCCCGAGAAGGAGGATTGATGTAGAATCATAGAACTGTTTAGGTTGGAAAAGACCCTTCAGCTCATCCAGTCCACCCATTGCCCCAGCACTGCCAGGGCACCACTGACCCACGTCCCTCAGCACCACATCTACAGGTCTTTTTTGCTTTTCGGAAGCCGACGTAGCTCGCGTGAAGATGACAAGTGGCATTAAGAGCAGACATACCTGCTTCAAACACTGCAGAAGGACGCCGAAGACCATCGAGTACGGCAGGTGCCCCACACGAATGGTGGCGTTCTGGGAAGGCACACTGGGGCTTCCTGAAGGCGGAGAGAGCGTGCCAGCAGGCTTCTTCTCAGAAGCTCTCTTCTCTGCTTCTCTACACCGTGGAAACGGAGAAAAAGAAATGGAATGTAAAATCCAGAACAGCCTGTTCGTGTGATCTACAGCGCTACTCCATTTGGTAGCCAGTTTAACGACTGTAGTTTTTAACTGAAGAAGTGATTTATATTGGGGTTTTATTTGTTTGTTTTTAAGCTCAGCAGATGGACAGCAATGAGTCAGTTTGGTCAGGTTAAGGATTCTTCTAATCCAGGCCCCCAGCAAATTTACAAAGATATCTTTTGGGGTGCATTAAATAAAGAACTTCAGATCGAAACCTAAAATCAGAAACAGCCAGATTTGTACAAATCACTGAATCAAACCTCAATGTGACAACTGGTTTGAGGCAGGATACTGCAAATATTTTAGTGCAGTTTGGTGAGGAGGAACAGAACAGGAACAGTCTGAGAGCTCTGTAGGTAAGTGATTTGTAAGAGCAATTCGCCAATGAGTTATTAGTTGAGACAATCCTAAGCTCTAACCACAGACTTGTCCAGCAGCTGAATCATCAGGGTTTGGAAGATTTAGAAAAACTGATGGACTGTTAAGCTCATGCAAAAATATCAGATAGTCTGGAAAGGTAATGAGAAACCTACACAAAATCACACAGACAGTAAGGGCTGAACCTCACTGCTCCATCCTTGTTGGAAAGGCCAAGACGGTGGAGGGAGTCAGCTCGAAGCATCAGCAGGAAATCAAATACCTGTAGCAGAGAAGACACTGGAATCATTCAAAACCCAAGCCAGTGGAATACTCTCCCACCTCTCCAGGTACAAAGAGCTTTTGACTGGGTGCTGTGGCCAGTCCTGCCATGATTTCTGGTGTTAGAAGACGTACACATACTCCTGTTAGCCAAGAAACGTCTCATTCCACTTCTGGCAAGCTCAGGAGCGCACGTTCTTCACCTGCCACCCCAGAACTCCAAGGACAGCGTGTAGCTCTTGCCCTGACAGCAGAGGTTGCTGCTCCTACCTGCAGTCTGATGCTGCTAGCGACAGCAAGGCTGTAGGCGTAGATATAATGGCGCTGGACGTGGTGGATCAGCATCTCGTACACGCGCATCGCGTGGCTGGAGGGTAGGCTGTAGAGTTTTGTCTGCAGAGGAACAGAAACACAAACGGTAAGGCAGACGGGCACTTGTTACTCAGTGATGTGTATCTGCACTCAGAATTCAACTAAAAAACACGGCAAAAAGTTGCTCCTGAAAGCAAGATGAAAAGATGGCTCTGGACAGAAGCTCTGCAAAGACTCCCGAGCAGCTCTGCCCGGAACAAGCAGCTCTTCACGACTGCTTAACTTGATCTCAGGACACGCTACCCAAACACAACGGATCTACTATGAACCACTCCCTTTCTGCTAGTTTATGAACCCATCTGCCCTCCACACATGAAAATGGGCTCATATTCATTGTACAATGGAAATGAAGAAAATAAAACATTTAGCAAACAGTCGTACAGCACCCAAACCCAAAAGCAATGACCAAAATAAGAGTGAAAATATCAAGTGGATAAACCAGGTTGGAATATTTAATAGTGGGAGGACGATTATCTAAAAGCCAAGTCCAGTAGAAGACTATTCTGAAGAGACACGTTTAGTGCTCTGCAGCATTTACCTGAAGAATTATCAGGAGTCCAAGAACTGCTGTCTTGACATCCTCCAAAGAAGCTGAATACGACAGCAAGTCCCTCTCTTCCAGTTCAGAAGGAGACGAGAGAGAATGTGCAGCCACCTTTTAAGAGGAAAACCCGTAAGTGGCTTCAATCTGCAACACACCCTTTCTTTACTTCCCTCCTGGAAGGTCAGGATCCACAGCATCGACAGGGTTTCTACAGCTCCCTTCTGCTCTGCATTTCAGACTTGCACCCTCCAAATCCCAGTTTTACGACAACCCGCTGAGCCGTGCAACTGGTCACAGTCACGGCTTCGTCTCCGCGGT
This sequence comes from Ceryle rudis, assembly GCA_033439905.1. Classification (NCBI taxonomy): domain Eukaryota; kingdom Metazoa; phylum Chordata; class Aves; order Coraciiformes; family Cerylidae; genus Ceryle; species Ceryle rudis. The sequence goes on from JAAGNO010002347.1 coordinate 24,697, forward strand.
CACGGGAAGAGGATCTGGCAAAAGATGCGGTGATGCTACTGAGAACTGAGCAAACTCTGCCTCACCTTTTCTATGATATCGAGCAAGCTGTTGAAGTGATGCGTGTTGCAGCCTTCGGCCAGGTCTACGAGTAGCTGCGTGGCCAGTTTTCGGACTTGGTGGTCTTTATCCTCTGGAATGTGAGCCAGCTGAGAGATCACAACCAAGTTTATCAGCTCCTCCTGCAAGAGAACAGACCTTAATAAGCCTTGACACTGTGCTGTCAGTTGTTCCGTCAGCATGTTAGAGAGACAAATAACTACAAACAAAAGAACACTGATATTCTGCTGTCAGGCTTGTTCCTCAACTGGCTGCTTGGTTCCTTGATCTTTCCTTTTCCATCTAATCCAGTATTTCCCCATGCCGTCCCTCCAAATACGTATGACTTTTGTTGAACTAGGATTCAAGGCTTTGGTTCTTGTCTGTCTAACAGACTTGATCGCCCAGGCTCAAACAGACTGTTGAGAAGGGACTTCTAGGCCTTGGGTTTTTGAGAGAGCGAGGAAACGTGCAACTGCATCGTGTTTTCACAAATCCTGGAGGAATCCAACAGCACCTCCGCCCGCTCCTGTCCTCTGACACTCTGGGTGCACTCCAATGAGCTGAAGCCACCCCCAGAGCTCTGCTGTAACTCCTCTCTCAGACAGCTTCCATCTTGGACTTGCAGTTAAACTGCAAGCACCAAGACGAGTCGATCTGCTCACATCGCATTACATCCAGACCTCAACTTTTTACAAAGCTTTTAAATAAACTCTGCATCTCTCACATTGACTTTCCTTTCTCCCAGAGCAAAACGGATGTGGGATTAAGGACCTTGAAACAGGGAAGCAGATACACAACCAGGTATGTCCTCAAAACACAGCAGCTCCCACTGCACGTTGCACATGCCTGTATCCGGCTAAGGACAATTAAAAGCATCCTAAAGAGACAGGTCTGTTGTGTGCAACGTTCAAAACGCAGGTCTGTGCGTTCCCCAGTGGCAGAGACGACCCGAAGCACACTATGGAACGGGCCTCACACTACAGAACATGCCTCACCAAAGCCTTTCCCACCCACTTAAGATCTCACATGTGATCATCAGAAACAGATAAACACACACCTCATAGAACTGTCTGTTAATACTCAGGACAAAGGACAAGACATCCAGAACTTTAATACGAACAGCACTACGACTTTCGTTCCTAAAATGGGAAGAGCAAATTCAAGATGAATAAAATAAAGTTGTTGATATTTAGGGCAGGGGGAAAAGGAGAAAAGGGAAAGCAAACCAAAAGTAAATGAAGAAAATTAAGACTTAGAACAACAACTGCTAGATTATCAGCTGAGCCTTCAGTTAATGTCTCTAGATACGACATCAGACTCAAAACCAGCTGGAAACTGGAATCCCAGTCCAGCTTTTAGTACTTCTGGAGCCCCGTAACTGCAGTTCTGCCATTTCCAGTCCAAATGAGGAACCACGTGTCAGAAGAACAAGTGCTCTGGTGAACAAATTTAAACCCAAACATATGGCACCGAGGAAGAGTTGCTCTTTGGCAGCATTTCACAGATGAGACAGAAGTTAGTTATTGCTGTTTGTTGATATTTTAGAGCACGAGAATACTTTGAGGAGAACCAACTCAAAACCAGAGCACTTTCCTACGGGATAACCATGTGCAACCCTGATGCTTAACGGGAAAGTCTTGTTTGGTGTCAGAACTACAAAGTGCTGTGGAGTGGAGCAGTAACTGCCTCAGCTAATTGGAACAGCACCAGTCAATGGAAATAAAGAAAAAACCAAACCAAAACAACAAAAAAGCAGCATAAATAACTCAGTGCAAAGCTTTTCTTCTGTTAAATGAAGCCCTTTCACGTACTGTGCCCTGAAACTATCACATGTCTGAGCAGTCATTTCCTAGCGTTAGAACTTCAGTAAACAAAATTATCTAACAAGAAAGGATGGCAAGAAACATTTGAAAGTGCCTTTTATTCACCAAGTGATGATTTCATACCTGAAGAATCTCTCCATTAGCATCTGCAGGTTGTGAATCCAGCCATCTTTGGCAGGATGGATGGACTGAGCTCTGTATGTTATCAAGTTTAATACAGAAGATTCCTTTCATGGAAAGATGGAGAATATTTTTTTAAGTGTATAAGCAAATAGAAGAAATCCATTCCCTCCCCAAGATAAGGCTCATATAAACCCTTGCTGCGATCTTCTGACCGCTTGTCATTTTAGGACTCCCAACTTTCAACTGTAACCAAGAAACAACTGGCAACAAAGGGAGACAACGATAAGTACAGTCTTACTGGTCTCTGATCAGCACATCTTTCCACCAGCTCAAAAAATCTCTCTTCAGAGCCATGGAATTCATTCTGGTCACAGAGTTCTTCTACTGTAGTCAAAAGATCATGTACAATGGTCTTAAGTTCTTGGCTCTCCAGACTCTGAAATTCAGAGACAAAAACATTTGTAGCAGACTTCTACCTTAGCAGAAAGTGCTGAATACAAACAGAATACAAATAGAAATGAATAAAAACCAGACAGAAACGAATAAAAACCAGACAGAAATGAATAAAAGCCAAGAGATAGAGATAAATACAATCAGAAAACCTGCTCAAGAAACTCAGTATTGAGAACTGGGCTAAACCTCCGTTCAGCTTCAAAGTTCACAAGAGCGTACAAAGAGGAGATCAATTTGCAAAAATACTTATGGCAAGGTCTTTTGATCAAGAGCGCATCAAGACAGGCTCGACACGGACCTGCAGCTGCTGCAGTAATCGCTCCATGATGTCCAAAAGGATATCCCACGTTACAGCTTGAAGCTCCTTCCCGTACTTCTTTATTAGACGTGTTATGGACAGAACTATCTCGTAAGACACAACTGCGTTGGGACACGTCATGGCCTGGGAAATAAAGGACTTCTGTCAGCAAACAGCTGGAGAGCAGCGATCAGAAACCTTCTTAAATTCAAATGAAACACACGCCTTGCTAATTAGGAACTTAGCCCCGGGGCCGAGATAAAGGTCCTCAAGGCTACAGCACAAAAGGCAAAGCAAAGAACCGGTTTATAAAGTGCAGTTCGGTGCTTTGCAAACAGCTGCAGATCAGATGTCAAAGCCAGGCCTGGTCCAACAGGGCACACGCAGGAGGTCGGAGCCAGTAACTGCTGCTTGGATGAGAAAATTTTAAGCGAGCTCTGCGGCTGTCCCTGAGGACACCACCCCCCACTTCTCGTGGCACGCGCTTGGAAGAGTGAAAGTTTTTGGTCTGCTTTTATGTTTTAAGCTCAAGTGCCCACACTGTGGGGCACTTGATTAGAAGAATTCAGACTCGGCTTTTCTAGCCAACAAAGATATTCCAGAAGGAGGCTTCAGTTTCCAGCTTCAATCCTCTGCTGGTTTACTGTTTCCCCATGATTTGCCCCATTCCCAGCTGCCATCTCTGGCACACAAAGATCTCTCTGGTGGAGGGGGCCACATTTTTGTTCTAAATTTGTTCAGGTCCATATGTATACCTGATCGAGAAGCTCCTCCAGCATCCCATCCTACCTTGAGGAATGAAGGCAGCACTGAAGTTGGGGAATTCTTGAGCGAATTGAGGCGATGAGCGCCCCACAGAGCCATCCCAACAAAGAACACAGCTCCTCTCAGCAGCGCTGCGTCCGCCATGTACGCTCTACGAACGGATGGAAGGAGAGTCTCAGACCAGGCTACGATCATTTTAGCGCACAAGAGACAAGAGGAACACAGGCTGTCACAGCAGGAATTCCCAGCTGTTGTACATCAGAGCCTCGCGCGGCGATTTACAAAGGTGAAAACCAGAAAACCATTTAGCACAACTTTAAACGAAGGAAAGCTAAATTCAGTAGAGCTGAAAACAGAGCATTTCAGCAGCTTAACTCGAAGGGAATTTGTATCTAAGCACCAGAACCTTCAGCTTGGCCTGCTGAGGTCAGCGACTCCCTCTCTATCGCAACAGGACCTTTACTGCATTCCTCGGGCTTTGTTAGCGACGCCTCCTTTACCTGTCTTCCATGATCCTGCACATGTTGTAGATGGCACTGTGTCCCAAATGAGTTCCCAAAAGGTTGCGCATAAGCTGCAGATTCAAAGAGAGCACTCAAATAGCCAATTGCTACAACACTCGGTGGCCTAAATACGCAGTTACTGGCCAATCGTGCCAGTAAATGTGTCCAGTCAGGAGCCTGGCACAACAGGAGCCTGTCACATCAGCTGAGAGGAAACTCCGGGGGAATTCCTCGGACGTGACAGGACTTACACCAACAATGTGCCGATCCCATATTACGTGAAGCAGTTTTTAATTTATTCTTAAAACCAAACTGAAATTCATGGCAGAGGTGCACAGGCACATCTGGCACTTCAGCTGCGAGGCCGAAACAGTGAACTCAACAAAAACCAAAACCACGGGGAGAGTTCTGACCTTCCAGCACGGCTCGCAGAGCTCCTTCACGTTGATGGTGCGGCACAACGTGATGATAAACACGGGCAGGTTCTCTGAGGGCAGACAGTTATAGCAAACAACTGCATCTAGGACTTGCAAGGAAATCTGTGGCAAAGAGAAAGACAGAATGGTTATACACCTCTCTAAGAATCAAGCAGGTTGAATCCTAACCTGGCGCACCAGGAAACCTTCTGGAAGTCAGAAGGGATATGGATATGTCTTGGTTTTTTTAACTCAAATCACTGAAAGATGGAAAGTCCAACATAAAAAGCACTGTTGAAGAATGGATCTGCTCATCAAATTTATCAGTGCTCTGTTTGCTTTGGACCGATTATTGGTGTACGAGATCCAGTGGCTTAGAAATACTTCATAACGTTGTGTTAGCTCTCATGAAAGATAAGAACAAACAGAGGAGAGTCTGATGATCTGATTTTGGTTGTAAATGTCACAGTTCCAAAGAATTTCCAAGAAAGAGAGACTCAAATTACTGACCTCTATGTCCACAGATGACGAAGTCTGAATGCACAGGAGGCATATCTTGCTGTTAGGAAAGAACATTTAATTAAAATTGTTTGTTTAATAGGATTTTAGGCAAATTACAGAGAGACAGATCAGCTGAGTCAGTTGCCACGCTGGTTTACTCAACGTTCCCCTTACCGCGGCACTGCTGACAACACTCCCAGAGACACTGAACACCACAACCTCTTCTATGAAGTTAAAGTTGCACTTAAATGCAACTCCAGATGCCTACATGAATACAAGAGCACGGACCCTCTGTGAGACTAAGCTCTGCAGGGGGGTCCACCACACGAACCAGGGGAAGCGCATCCCATTAAACTAGAACAGCTCTGACTCTGGTAAGAACTGGAAACCAAATATTGGTCAGAAATATCAGGTATGACCTGGAATGAAACAGATCCAGATCAGACGAAAAAGATTCCCCTTATCTGTATATTAATCTGCAACTTTCTCCTGTAGCTTACCGAGCATAAGCATCTAGGAGTTAAAGAAAAATTCCAACTTACTGGACCATGTCAGCTACATAGTCTTCCAGGTAGCAGCTGTTGAATTTCACCAGGTTCACTAAAACCAGAAGGAACTCGGAAGACAACCCAACATCCATCCACTGTAGTACGAAGTCGGCTAAAGAAGGAAACCAAATCATTACAACGTGCTTTCCACCCCGAAGCATTATCATTACCTTGACTTATTCCCCCCAAAGTGAAGAGGGGCAGAGGCAATACCCACCCAACTCCTCCTCTAGGTAGGTGATGTATCGTCCGTTCTCTGTCAGAGCCTTGAACACTTCGAGTCGTTCGTGCAAGTCTTCGTTGGAGGGATAGTCCTTAATAACCTTAAAAAAGTGTGCTCGGAGGATCCCTAATCTCTCACCCTTAGAAAAACCACAAGAGGAGGGGAGGGGAATGAGCGTCGCTAATGAAAGATGACGCTTAAGGCCCGGACCTTAACGAGGTCTATAACAATAATCCTCATGCTTGAAATGATTTCTTTTTTCCTACAGGTTACAAAAGTCTCCTGAAATCACCTCCCACCTCTGCTGGAAACTGACAGTGGCTCACACCTTCTCCATCAGCACTCAAGGCTGGAGGTATTTTGTCCCCCAACAGACAGCATCCAATACACAAAGTAATTCATGGGGACTGCAACTGCCAGGAGAGCATTAAAAAAAAAAAAAAGCAACCAAACGAAAAAAACCCAAACAAACAAACAAGACCAACCCCAAGCCAAGGAATTAGGATATTGCTTCTTTTCATAAGCATCCACCTCGGCTTTTTCAGAATACTGAAAAGTAGAACGTGGGTCTGACACAGTTTTATGTTTGTCCAGCACACTGTGAAATCCAAAGAATTCACAGTATGCTTCACTTGGCTGGGCCACGAATGTATCTCGTACAGAACTTCTTGCAGACTGGCCATGCTGCAACATCAAAACCAGCTGCAGATTAAGACTAATAGGCCTGGCCAAAGACCACACAGAATTTGCTGTACTATGCTGAACCAAACCCAAAGTATTTCCTCCTTTTCAAGAAAACTGCCCCAAACCAGAAAAGTTTTCTATGAGCTGTATGAAAAATTTTGCTAGGAGGTCAAATCAAGACTTAAGTTAAAATGCTTCCTCTTCCCACAACCTAAATAAGAAACACGGCAAGCTGTAGAAGAGCCACCCAGTGTTTTTCACCTCGACGCTCTGCACAAACCCCAGTTAAGTGCAGCGTTTGTTCTGCAGTCTGTTTGCTTTCACCTGTCCTTGAACGATTGACTTCAGCAGATGAAGAACAGCATGTCTGGCTTCGGCGGGGCGCTCGGGCTGGAGCATATCAGCCACCACTTTCCATATTGCTTCCACTGCGTGCTGAAAACAAGACAGGAGAAGACAGGCAGCAGCAGCGGCGTTGAGCTGCTTCTGGGATCTTCACCCAGTAGGTCAGTCACTAATTACGGCAAGTGAAAGAACAAGATCTGCAGGGATTTCGTGTCTGGAGTTTGGGCTTTTTTCTGAGGGATGCTCTCACCTGCCCCATCCTAAGCTCAGATGAACCACGAGAGACATCAAACCCTGTCCTACGTCACACCCCGCGCCCCGGCACCCAGGAGCTTCATGCGCACACTCGCTTCGGTGCGAACTCTTGCGCAGGAACTTTCACCCGAGTACAAGATGAGTTTAAAACCAATTTGAGGTCGCTTATCAAGGAGACAGAAAGAGCCAGCAAACACCTCCTCTGCAGGATCAACCTCGTCTCCCCTGCGCCGCCCTGCACGGGCTATCTGCAGCTTTCTCCCTCTGTTCAGCTCAGGGAGCTCATCAGCTACGTCCTCTCTGCCCTGCACTTGGTAGGCTGGACCAGCCTAATTTCCTTGGCACACAAGCCACGCTTTTGCAGGCTTAGGCAGTGCAAAACAGCTTCTGGGATTATCAGTTTGAAAAGGCAGTCTAAAGTACAGGAGCCTCCTACGATAGGCTAAGAGCTGCTGCTTCAATCTGCATCCCCCTGGCACTCCCTGAAGGCTTCAGAACTTACCTCTTCGATTTTTTTGGTTTTTGCCACTTCACAAATCTGACTGATCGCTCGTATCCTATTGCCTAAGCCACATTCTACGCTCAGTTCCTGGAAAGAAACATAGAAATAAGCTAACAGTTTTCTCTTCCCTAGAAACACTTACCCATTTCTCACAGGGGATCACGAACCGCTGTAAAATAAACCACTCCTTTGTCCCAAACGATCTAAACATTCGGTCAGCACCGGGAGCTGTGCAGGAATTTCTCCAAAAAACTTTATCCCGTTAGCAAATGCTTCGTCAAAATTAGAACTTTCCCAGGACTGGAGCCCAGCAGCTTTTCACCTCCGAGACAGAACAGCTCATTTTCATCAGAAAGGGCAGTAACTCGCTGGCTGAGGCACAGGAGAAGGGCAGAGAAAGGAGGGACCTTAAGTCCGGCTCCGCAGCCTTCCAGCAGGTACGAGCTTGGCTGCTCCAGCAGAGATGGGAAGGGATTCTGGTCTCCTCCCCCCCTTTTAAGTGTTTTCCTCCCCGTGTGCCAAGTATTCTGCTTACAGACTCACTGTACCAATTACTGGAAGCAATTTATTATTATCCTTTTTTTTCAATTTTCACAAAACCTTAAGGCTTTGATAAAACAGCAGCAGCTTCCACCACACAAACCTCAGCAAGCTCGGACTATAAAAAAAGAGCAACGTATTTTGAGGAAACACCCCAAAACCCGGCACAGGACAACCCCATCCTAGCGAAGAATTCAAACACTGAATAGCTAAAGCGCTGTCGCTCCCAGCTAGGGGAGTTTTACACCCGTGTCACTCAAGGGATTGAGAGGAGGTAAAAAGGCACAAAGGGGAGAGGGAATGAACAGCAAAAGAGAGAGGAGAACGAGCGAGCCCTCCTCCCGATCCCTTCAGCCAGGCACTCCCCCCACCTTCCCCACGCTCAGTTCTCACACCTTGAGTATTTCTGCAGTGATGATAAACTCCGTTTGCTTGCCCTCCGACGACTTTGAACTTCCCCGGGATGTTCCCAGCCCCAGGAGATTCTT
>JAAGNO010002348.1:0-17444 GCA_033439905.1 Ceryle rudis
AGAGCAGGAGACTCCACAACCTCTCTGGGCAGCCTGGGCCAGGCTCTGTCACTCTCACACTGAAGAAGTTTTTCCTCCTGTTGAGGTGGAACTTCCTGTGTTCCAGTTTGTGACCATCACCTCTTGTCCTGTCACAGGGCATCACTGAAAAGAGACTGGGTTACTCTAGGCAAGCAGATACTCTAGGCTTTTTATTTTATTTCTTCTGTACAGGAAAGCAAAAAGACAAAAAAAAAAAACCAAACCACAAAACAAACCAAAAAGCCCAGAAACCAATTCCCATATCAAATAATTATTTATCTTGCAAAACATATTCCCTCTCTTTGCTCAATCCAATGAAGGTGTTGCACAAATGCAGGGTGTTTGCCAGGCGCTCTGTGTTTGTTCAGTGCCCGTCTCAGCCTGGTGCCCAGCAGGTCTGGGCACTGCTGGGCACAGGAGCAATAGGAGCGTTGAACAAAGAAATAATAAACATCCTTTGCAAAACATTAAAACCATTAAACACTAAGGTCAACGAACATTTGCGCCTCCCAGATCAGAACATCCACATATTTGATGTGAACGTGACAGACAGTGATAGTTTGACCTCAACTGCTTGGAGGAGGAAATGAGCGGAGGTGCCTGCGGGGCAGAGGAGCAGGGGCTGTGCTGCCAGCACTGCCTGGCACATCCCTGGGCTTTGCCAGGCAGTGTCAGCCAGGCCCTGCTGCAAACCTGGTGCACAGTTTAAATAACAGCAAACTGGGATGGGAAGGAGATAGGAGCAGTGATGCTGGGAGCAGTGTCCAGCCCGCACACTGCGCTGCTTTGCCATGACAGTCATGAAAGTCTTGTGCCTTCGGTGGCTCAAAAGCCTTTGGTGGCTCAAAAGCCTTTGGCGGCTCAAAAGCCTTTGGCTACCCCCAAACCCTCTCCCCGACCCAGCTGCCTTGGGCAGAGGCAATGGCTGTGCCACGAGAAGGACGGGGGACAGGAATTGTGCACCAAGCAGCACCTGGTGTAAATGAACAAGGCTCCATCCCATCTAGAAAAACTCTCGAGAGCAAGAGCTCACGTCTGCCAAGAAACGATTCGGTGTAGAGCTGCTAACCTGATGAAAGCAGACTGAAATCCCTTTTCTGCTCTAAAGAAACATGATTCTTAATGTCTCTGCCTGCCAGCTGCTGTGGAGTCCCCCTGCACAGCTATCCAAAACTGGCTTGTCCTCTCCTGCCCTGTCCCTTGCCACTGGTACAGTTCCGTACAGTACAAGGCTGTAGACAGATAAGTAAAAGATTTCCCCCAGTAATTTCCAAGTGCACTTGTAGGCAACAGAAAAGTCCTGGCTTGTTTGGGAGCTGCAGAGCAGAATGAGGATGACTCGTCCGCAGAACATCAACACCACTAAGCTCAGAAAAACCTCCCAACCCACCAACTTCTGCTGCAAGTCCCGATCTCCGGTAGATAACGCATTGCAGGGAGGGTGGGGGACAATTCATTCAGCAGGGCTGGCCAAACGCCAACTGGTCAAGGGGTGGGACCTGCCTGCAGTGACCTGGGCATCCCTGCCACATGCTGTGAAAGGAGCCTGGGGACAGCACTGGCTTGAAGGAAAGGTACTTGTGAAACCAGAGTGACCTGCATTTCCAGCACAACATGCGGAGGAAAAGATGGTGTTAATCCTGCAGAACTCCCAAGGGAGAGCTGAGCATCACAGACAGAAAAGCCTCCTGCTAATGACACCCTCCAGACTGCTAATGACCATCCAGAGGGGACATGAGCACCCAACCCATGGAGACACCTAAGGGGAGCAGGTGACAGCCACAGTCAAACACAATCACCAGTGCAAATTAAACCCTCTAATTTCACCAGCCTGAACCATCTGGGAGCCAGTTTCTTCCCTCTGCAGCTGTAAAAGCAGCACCTTGGTGAGGAGTGCTATTCAATGTCACTGGAAGCCAGGACCAGAGACCCCAGAAACAAGACATGTGTCCTGGGATTAAGGGACACGTTGGGACACAGCCACTCGCCAACAGGAGCAGGGATCTGTCAAGCACAGAAGAGACAGAAAAGCACTTTCAACATCTGAATAAAAACCTCCAATGTGCTTTAAAGAACTATCTACACTGCTGCACCTATTGCTCCATGAGGGTTCAGGGATTATTCTTCTTTTAAAGGAACCCATGACCCCTTCACGGGGAACTGGGACCCTTGTACTGAGTCCGTGCCTTTGAGGGAACTTCCAGCTGTTCTGTGCCCTGCTCAGAGACCAGCCACAGCAAGGTGTTGGGTTTTTTGCTTGTGATATTACAGAAGCAGTCACAAAGCAAGCAGACATCAGCCCTGGCGAGGCCACCCTCTGACCCATGCTGTCCAACCACAGGGACGTGGCTGCTGGGCACACAAAGCCTTGGGACAGACCATTCCACTGGTGCTCCCCAGTTTTGCTCTTAAAACAGAGGTCACCAGCTCACTGGAAGAGCCTCCCTGGGCTCCAAGATGCTCTGCACTTCTTGTGCTGACAGACCCAATTCGAAGACTAAATCAATACTTCTTCATAATGAAAATGGAACAATGTTAAGATACTACAGAGCCCTCAGGAGAAAGTCTGATTCTGCAGCGCTCTGTTAAATTCGGTTTTATTAGATCCATCCTTCACATCTGTGGAAAGGTAACAGTATTTCAGGCCTATTTGCATCTGAATAACAAGCCCATGGGTTTCTAGAGTATCCTCTAGACAAAGCTCTCAAAGCACGTTAGAAATACATGCTTGCTAAGCCTCACAGCCACCCCACCAATGAAGCAGGTATGCAGGTGAGGGTGCCTGTATTACATTTTCATCACAACTTGGTTAGAAACCCTGACAGGGCACATCTGAAGTTGGATTTAGTCAAACCCTAGAGTCTCAGGGTGCTCAGAAACAAGGGAAATCATACCTAAAAGTCTAGACTGTCTCCTGACTTTGGGCATAGAGCACAGGAACCTAAGAAAAGCCTGCGGAAGGATGATGCTGTGTGCTGGAGAGAAACAACCTCAGAGGAGGATTCAGAGCTAAGGGTGTGAGCAACAGCTGAGAAAGGATCATCTTCCAATGTCCCTCTTGATTTCAGACAGAAAGGAAGAAGCCTTTGAAGAAAGGCTGTTGAGTTGTGGTTGTTCAGCCTGGAGAAGAGAGGGCTCCAGGGAGACCTTCTGGTGGCCTCTCAGTGCTTCAAGGGGCCTGTCAGAAAGATGGGGACAGACTTTTCAGAAGGGCCTGTTGTGACAGGACAGGGGGTGATGGTTTGAAACTAAAAGAGGGAGATTCAGACTGGAGAGAAGGAAGGAATTTTTGATGCTGAGGGGGGTGAGAGCCTGGCCCAGGTTGCCCGGAGAGGTGGTCGCTGCCCCATCCCTGGAACCTTTGCAGGGGAGGTTGGCTGGGGCTCTGAGCAACCTGCACTAGTTGCAGATGTCCCTGCTTCCTGCAGGGGGTTGGACTAGAGGAGCTTGAAAAGTCCCTTCCCACCCAAACCATTCCATGAGTCTCTGATTTCATGCCAAGGGGCTGCCTATCACAGCTGCCTGGTGGGACTGACATCCAGACACCTCCATGCCTGCAAACATGCTGGGTGCTGACTGTCCAGGGTATGAACAGCTAGTTTGCACTTCCAGGTAACAAAACATGCCCATGTAGGACACACGCTGAACATTATCTCTGTGAAAAGCCAGCAGATGACGTTGGAATGGTATTAAAAGAAAGCACGGGCTTGGGTGCCTCCGAACCGGGGCCAGCATCCCTGAAGAACCAAGCATGAGATGGAGCCAAACAACTTTGCGAACAAGATGAGGTTCTTGCAGAAAAACAGCAGTCCAAGTGTCATCGCTGCACATTGCCCCCGAGAGGATCTCCCCCCTCGGGAAGGCACGGGGCAGGGCCGAGCTCCTGGAGCATCACGGCTGTGAATCGTGCTGGGGCTCAGAGACCCCGCAGCACTCACACCTTGAGGCAGCAGTCAGACGGGTGAACCCTCAGTGGCTGTGCTACTGGGGATGGGGCTGGAAGAAAGGGGCAGATCTGGGGGAGGATCTGTGCTGCTGGGCCAGCTGGCTCCCCGCAGGTCTCCTGCCGCTCTGCCTCCAGCGCTGCTCATTAGCAAAGCCCTGCTGAGCATTTCATTCCTTTCTGTTCAGTCCCTCGGCTGCTGTCGGTGGGACAAACCAGTTTTTTTCACAATGCTCCTTGTTTCTGGCTATCACAGGCTATTCAGGGACTTGAGACACTTTCCTCTTCTTTCAGAAGCAAATGCCCGGGAACTGTCTGCCCAGAACAACAGCCAGTGAAGACCAAGAGGATGCAGAGACAGAAGGGCTAGTAAAAAGACAGGTTGTTCCTTGGTTCTTTGCAAAAAAAGGTGTCTTTCACTGCATTGCCTTCTGGAAACCTCAGCACTCCAGTAGGTTTATACCAACTTGCTAAAAGCTCATTTAAAAATTATACATATGAAACTTTACAATGCACTGACAGATCCTGCTATTTACTGAGGCCAATGATGAATTACGCTCGATTAAAACCAGAATCCCATTCCCATTCAAGGGCAAAAGTGATCCACATGGTGCTGCTGCAGAGTCTGCTTAGCATTGCTCTCACATCACCCCTGTAGCAAAGAAATGATTTAACACCCTCCCAAAGAAACGGCTGCACCACCATCCAGAGCCTGGAACAGAAGGCTGCTCTTTGAAGTGAGCTGCTGCACTTGTCCGCAGTGCTCCACCGAGACAGAGCCAGAGGATGTGGATGTGGTGGGCTGTGCTGGGGGAGACCCCCCTCCATGCTCAGCTCACTGCAGGGGGTTCGTGTAGTGGCTCCAGAGAGGATCCCAGCTCCGAATTTCTCAGCCACTCTCTTGCTGCATTCACCAAACCTCCGCCACTGGAGCATGTTGCTTAACCCAGGGGCTTTTAACAAAAGGGGATCCCAACACCCAGCAGTGCTCAGCCCTTCGGCAGAGTTCAGCTCCCACTTGTGCTCCACCTTCAGCACTCGCCTGACCATCACACCCTGGCAGAAGGGAGGGATGTAGGATACTGCTGGTGGGAAGCAACAGGGAAGAGGAAGGAGAAGCAGCCTTGCCAAAGGCTGCCCTTTTACACGTGTCCTCCCACCCACATGAGCACACCACATCCCACCAGTCCCAGAGGATGTGCAGACCTTCTTGCCACGGCTACACACGTGCCAACGTTCAAGGGACCTCTGGGAAAGAGGGGAGAGGGGCATGTGCAGCAAGTACTGCCACAGCAACCTGCAGCGTCGGGGCCATGGCTGCTGCCCACCCCAGGCACAGTCGCTTACGTAACTGCATCAAACAACAGCAGAAATCGAAGTGCCTGATCTTTCTGAAGAGGCTCCGGCACATCTCTCTGATCTGCTTCACCAGCTAATTACTCTCACTCTTATACAAAGTCCTCATCGATCAGTATCAGCAACACTTGCTGCTACATGAAAGGGTTTTTTGTTTGTCTTTTTTTTTTTAATCATCTAAACAGAGCTTGTCTGCACGTGATGAAACGGGAGCCAGCCCCTCTTCTGCTGGTGTCCTTTATACCACCCAGCACCCTGCAGCTGTAGCTGCAGTTGAGAGCCCTCACCTCAACCTGTTCTGTTTTGAGGGGCTCTGAATTTGCACAGGCAAGAGGCAGGAGCAGGTCCCAGTTTCCTACATGGGAATGGAAGCACGGATAGATCAGGAAGCTTGCTGGGAATCGCAGTAGGGCATGCAGCAGCTTCATCACAGACTCGTGTCCCAGCTCTGCTGGCCCACACCAGCAGAGGGTCTGAGGAACCCACCTCTGCCAAGAGCCAAACCAGATCAAACCCTGTTACACCACTGAAGCTTCACTGCACCTACCTCAGACATACACTGGAGTAGATATTCTTCAGAAGAGCCAAGTCTAGGTTGACTCAGCTGTTGATTTATTTGCTTAAATTTCCTTTTAAGAGAAAGTAAATTATCCTCACATATCAATGATCAAGTAGATTAAATCTTATTTCAGAAAAGCCATCCCTGATCTGCACGTCGGGCACTTTGTTCCTGCTCCGGGCTCAGCGTGCAGGGCTCCAGAGCACTGCAGGCACTTTTACAGGTGCCCAGCAGAGAACCACTGCTGGGATGGTCACTTCACTGTGTGTTCATGACCCTCCCTTCAACCCAAGAGCTGAGATGAGATGAGCGTTCCTCTGCAGAGAGGACCAGCACTGCCACCCTTAGTTTCCCCAGACACAGTCGTAGGAGGGAAATTGTGCATTTGTGTCAGAAAACGCAGGAAATAAGTTTTTTCCTTCCTTTCCACCACACTGACAGCAACTGTTTCAGCTTCTCATGAGCTGGATAAAACAGTGAGTTTGCAGCTAAGCAGCAGAAGGGACAGTCACTGGGCTTCACCTCGACTGTGCAAGTCAGCAGGGGTTCCCCTGGGCCAAGCTTGCGTTGTGTGCCCCACGCTCAGCATCTGCTCCTGGCTAGTGTCACGGTCAGGCCACCTCCTCACACAGACCTTTTATTCCTCTTCCTTACTTAAGGTCTTAATAAATGAAGCTACTTGTGTCCCAATCCTGAAACTAAACTGGGAAAGCTGCCTGGGGTGTGCCCTGTGTCTTTTGATGGAGCACACTTCACCCTCACCACCTCTCCTGCAGCTCCCACGTACATCTCCTGCCACTGCCACTGGAGAAGAGTTTAAGGGAGATACTCCTTGCGCTGGATGCAACTGCTCACAACAAGGAAAACATTTCTGGCCAGCAGACAGCAGCCTGACACTGGAAGGAAATCCTCCTGTTACATGCTTCACCTGGTACTGGTTTCCACTGTACACCTGCCAAAGCAGACGCCAAATTCACCTTCACACAGGGACTGTGCAGTTATTAAATATGTCACCACTGAGTCAATCCAGAAGGAAATGTTACTGCCTTCAAGAAGTCAAACCTGTGTACTACCATATCCAGGATATCAAAGTAAGCCAGCAGAATATCTGCCTTTTTTCCAGCAAAGCTGTAGGCTTTGTTGGGGGAGGGATAGATTAACTCCTGCAGTTAATCTTTTTAGCCACTATTTACTGTAGAAGACAACTCTGAAATACTGTTGTGCCCCAGTGAAGAAGGTCTGGGGGCTCCAGGACTTCAAGCTTTCTCTAACAGCTGGTCAAAGGGGTGGAAGGACACTTGGCACTGACAAGAACTCTGGAGTCTTGAAAAGCCACCCATGAAGATGTGATGGATCTCTACGAACCAGGGGTGGCACAGAGAGGCCATGACAGAAGTTTAAAAAGGGACTGAACAAACGAATGCTCTTCTCAGTGTCATCCAGTGATAGGACAAGGGGCAACGGGTGCAAGCTGGAACATAGGAGGTTACTCATAAATATGAGAAAAATACTTCACAGTGAGGGTAACAGAGCACTGGACCAGGCTGCCCAGAGAGGTTCTGGGGTCTCCTTCTCTAGAGACATTCAAAACCTGCCTGGATGCGTTCCTGTGTGACCTGATCTAGGTGATCCTGCTCCAGCAGGGGGGTTGGACGAGATGATCTTTCAAGGTCCCTTCCAACCCTAATATTCTGTGATTCTGTATCAGGGGCCATTAAACCCAAAGACACAACTTTTGGCTGAGGCCATGGCCAGGCCAGCTCTCTCAGGATGCTGGAGGGCACACCGGGGGGTGCAGGGCTGGACACCCGCCTGGCTGGCACTGCTGGGAGGTCCACGGGTGCGAGGCACCCTGTGCTGAGCCACAGCTGCCTGGGTCTCCCAGGGAGCACTGTATGCACCTCCCATCTTCAGGACTGACTCCTGCCACGGCTGCTGGCACCTTTGGTGAGTATTCTCTACCCAGCACACCCCTTTCTGCTGAGGATCATTAGGAAAGCACATTTGTCTTACTAGAAGGGAGACTGAAGCTTAACTAGCCCCAGATAAGCACTACCAGAGGGAAGATACAAGTGGGAGGGGAGGTAACTGCATCTCCCCAGTTCACAAAAACACTTGAGCACGTGCTTTGGTCAATGACACAAACAATGCAGCCAAACCTCTCCATCCAAAGCACTTAAACACTCTGAAATTACCACTGGTGGTACTTACAACGTGCAGATGACAGCCCGTCTCCCCAGTTCACAAGGGGTGTGTGCAATGCTGTGGGTACTGGGGAAGTCTTGCAAGTGGGAGCAAAAGCGCTTTCCATCGTAGGGCCCATTTTACCAGGATGGGAATTAAAGTTTGCATGTGCTTAAATAACTCCTGACGCAGTCTGCGCGACACAGCCCAGGTCTGAGACAGGCACACAAAACCAGAATGTGGGAACCACTGAAATTACCACACTTAAGCTCAAAATATTTTCCCATCAGTTTGGGGGCCAGAGGAAGGGACACTACCATGGATGGATCTCCCCAACCCTCAGACCTTGAACCTGCCTCTGTTTTCTTCACTGTTCAGTGAACGAGGCTGGGACCGTGCATGTGTCAAAGTGCACTTCCCAGTATTAAATGTACTAAACCCAGATTCCAGTTGCCACAGACACACGGCAGCCATGGAACATGTGCCACCACCAGTAATAAAAGGTCAGCTCACGTCTCCCACCAGTTTGGCTCCTGTGGCCGCTTCCCGCTCACCACAGACCATTTGCACGGAGCACAGCGCACGGGCCTGGATTAACACCATGCAAGAATCAAGTTTGCAGCTTCTAATTGAATCAACCCCAACTGGCAATGGTGCATTTGCCGCTGTGATGATTGTGAGCGTCAAGCAGCTGCATGGTTATTGAGCCTCCCAAATTACATAACAATTATGTATGCTTACATTAAAATTACCTTGCAATCTCTAGAATGCTTGGCAACACTTTTCCTTCAGCGTGCACAAATGGTGCATTTTTCCTCTTCATTATGTAATAATTACCCTGCATTTACCCAGCAGTTTGGAGAGAACACCTTTTTTAACTTTCATTTGCTAATAAAATAAGTGGTTACTCAACAGCCCTGAAGAAAGCATCCTAATGGTCCCGTGGCTGGAAGTCTTTGGCCATCCTATAATTTATTGCCCAGTTTCACTCCCTCAGCCTAGGACCACTTTGCTACTTTTTTAACTATCTTCTAAACTCAAAGTCTCCTCTGAGCAGGAACTGTGAGGCCAGCAGCAGCCAGCACAGTAGAGCTTGGATCTCCTGGCTGAGGCACAGCAGTTCTGCTAGAACATGAATGGTGAAGAGAGCCCAAAACGCTGCAGTCTTCACCCTTCACACTCTACTGAAAAAGAGTATTGAGCTTCTCATTCACACGCACATTTCCACCAGCTTTCTGGGGTGACCTGACTGATTTTGGCAGTAGCTGGAAGCTTCTGGACTGTCACACACTTGTTAACATTGATTTTATTCCCACCGGCTGGTTTTAGACAGTGAGGTGGTGTTGCATTGCAAAGTGGAGAGGGACTGGGGCCACCCTCCTCTGCCTCGGCAAGGTCTGCTCAGAGACTTGCTCTCTGCAGGTGTTTGAAACCAGATGAGTCTCCCACAAAAGCCTTGTAGAAGCGAGGGGCTTGCTCTGGCTCTGAGGAGCTGCTGAGCTTGCAGGGGCCACCGGAGACTGGTGAAATCAAGGCAAAGGTGGCTCCAAGCACTACGGCATCATGAAACGTTACTTTTGAGTTTGACCCAGCTACACATTGGCTTTTTGAAAGCACATTTGAAACAATTCCCTCTGGTTTGTGAGAGAAGCAGGTATTTATGTCCTACAGTTGAAATAACTGGGAAAAATCTCACCTTGGACTAAACAGGGAGGTGACACAGCTGTCTCGCACGTGTCTGACCTTCCACACTTTGCAGTTGACTGGGGATGATGATCACTTGCTCAAGCATCCTTGTCCCTCCCTCCGGCAGCTGCCCCGCCTTCAGAGGTGTCACCAAAACCATGCCAAACACTGCCAAAACAAGCCAGGTCTATGAAAGGTCACAATGCCTGAGAGATGCTGAGCTAACCTAGATCAGGCTCCAAGAACCTAGCACAGTGCAGCTACCTCTGCTGTCAGGTCAGCACAGTGACAACCTCAAGGACAATGTGGACAAGCTGCTGGAGGAGAGATGGAAGAGGAGCCAAACAAAATTTCCACCTAGCCAGTCTCCTGACAGGGTCCATAGTTTGAGGACAAGCATCAGGCAGAGAGATGTAACACCTCAGTACCCACCATCTCTGCCTTTAGGCAGCCCAACGGCAAACTCTGCCGGTATCCTCATATTTCAGTGTCCTTGATGCTCTTTTCTTCTACAGATCTGTCTAATCACGTGGAGCCCATTTAGTTCTTGCATCTGCTAGCTCCCCAGCACTGTATTTTCACCATTTAATTACATGCTACACGAAAGAGTAATGCCTTCTGGTTTAAACTGGCTACTTGATTATTTTGTTTGATACCCCTTAGTTCTTGTGGTTTTGGAGACAGGAAGATTCACTCCCTGTTTGTCACTTCCCAGACACTTAGGATTTTATAAACCTCTGTCAGTTCAGTTCTTCCCATCATAACTGTCAAATCTTAAGAGCTTTGGTCTTACCTCTGTAGAGAGGATGTTCCATGACCATCGCAATCGCCCTTCTCGGGACTTTTGCAGCTCTAGAGAGCTGCTTCTAAGACAGGCTGAGTCGAGTTGCACGAGATATTCAAGACACTCCTCGCCTGTACCCCTAAAGATCTATATAACTGCATAATGACATTTTCTGGTTTATTCTCTATTTCATTCCCAGTAATTCCCCAAATCTCGTTAGCTTTGTTGAATGTCACTAAGTAATGGGCTGGCATTTTCAGAACTACGCAGAATGAAGCCTGAGTGAGAACAGCTAATTTAGAGCCCGTCACAACGTACGTACTTTTAGTGTTGTTTCTCCCCCTCAACCATTACCTGTGAATTTTTATCTGCCCTTTCATCAAGGCAGCACTTGCTATCACAGCATCTTCCTGCCAGTCTCACAGTCAGTCCTAAAAATGACTTTCCTGAATAACCAGTTGCCATCCCTGGAGGTGTTTAAGGAAAGACTGGATGTGGCACTTAGTGCCATGGTCTAGCCAGTGTGGTGGTGATAGGTCACAGGCTGGACTTGTTGATCTCAGAGGTCTTTGCCGGCCTCAATAATTCTGTGATTCTGTGAACTAGATGTCATCACCCATATCTCTTAACATACTCCACTCTTCTTCTGGTCCTTTAGGAATATATTGGACAACCCAGGCCACGTTAGGGATTCTTGTTTAACTGCACTGGTGACTTTCCCCCATTGTGGAAGCTGTATTCCTGCTTTCCTCATTGTCTTGTTATTTATCCACAAGAGGCCACCCAACCCAAGAGACTTATGAGCTTCTTCATGAGCTACTGTTAATGGATCTCACCAGAAGCTGTTTGGCATTGAAAACACAATGCAGTAGTCACAGGGCCACCTTATCTAAATGTTTGTTGTCTGCTCTGGAATACTAATCAACCTGTGAGGCAAGAATTGCCTCTGCAAAAGCTGCACGGACTCTTCCTCCTCATACTCAGCTGTCCAGCCATGGTCAATTCTTTAGTGCAGAGAAAGCAGCCAATGATGAGATCACTAAACTCTACGGAAAGCTGTCTGCGAGGAGCACAGAAGAACCCAGGGGGCACAGAGACAAAGGCAGCTCAGCAGCGCTCTGCCCATGTGCCCGGCTGGTAGAGAAGCAGTAACTGCAGACCGGTGACTTGTGGGTACCTCTCGCATATGAGTCCCTGTTGCATGGGTCCCTGGCAGCACCCTGTGCATGAACTGCTCGGGTGCAAGCAGCAGAGCTCTAAAGGCAGGGACCAAAGAGGTGTCAGCAGCAGAGGATCCAAGTTGCACCTGCTGACTTGGGGACAATGCTGGTAGGAGGCTCAGGAGGAGTGGGAATGTGTGGTGTGATACAGACACAGCAGGGGAGTAATGTCAGCTCCCAGTGCCACAGGACAGCAGTAACGCCAGCTCCCAGTGCCACAGGACAGCAGTAACGCCAGCTCCCAGTGCCACAGGACAGCAGTAAGGCCAGCTCCCAGTGCCACAGGACAGCAGTAACGCCAGCTCCCAGTGCCACAGGAGAGCAAAGCAGCAGGCTCTCTGGCCTGCACCCCCTGCATGCTACAGATGTGTCCTGCCCCCATAAATGCCCAGCTCTACTGTGCTTGCTACTTTTGGAGGTCTGCCTTACAAAAAGAAAGCAATCAGCAACTTCATGGGTAACCTCCCACTGCTGGCACAGGTCAGAAGAGAAGCCCCGCCATGGAGCCTGCAGCACAAGGTCTGCAGAACAGCAGGGAGCAAAATGCACCATTCAAGAGCCTCGCATCCCCTGCTACAGCCAGCACAAGGTTACATGGACATGCCAACTCTGCTGAGTCCACAAGGGAAACACCAGCCAGCCCTCGGGGCCCACCCTCATACCATGCCAGCATGCAGACCACTCTGCCTTGTGTCTTCAGTTCAGGGACCCCTCTTCTCCCACCCCTGCCAGGTCCATGCCACCAGGGACACATCAGCCACAGTGGGGCCAGAAAAATCCCTGCTGTCATTTACAGACCTATTGTGGCCTCCTTGTGCTCTGTCAGGTCAGGTGCTCAGCAATGAATGTGGCCTCAGCCACACTGGGAGAAGACTTCCCAAAGAAGTGTGCCAATAATCAAATATGCTACAAAGGGAACACTGCTGGAGTCTCTAGATGGAGCCTGGGAACACACTTGAGTC
Source organism: Ceryle rudis (assembly GCA_033439905.1). Lineage (NCBI taxonomy): Eukaryota > Metazoa > Chordata > Aves > Coraciiformes > Cerylidae > Ceryle > Ceryle rudis. The sequence continues at coordinate 12,716 of JAAGNO010002348.1, forward strand.
ACCTCCTCCCTGGGAGGGCACAGCAGCACTGGGTTCTTGTCACCCCACAGCCCTGAGTGACAAGGAGTCACTCAGACTGATGCTGCAGAGGGAGCTGACAAGGACAGACGTTCTCCCAGTGCCACTTGCCAGCTCTCCCCGTGGCCGGCACTTGCCCTGCTAACCTAGAGACAGGAATTTGTTCCAGCTGAAGCCAACTGACTCAGTCTGTGTCACTGCAAACACCCCTTTTCTGGCTTTGCTATGGCCTTCAAAGGCACTCTCCAAAAAGACATAAATGGCAGAAAACCCAAAGTCACTATTTTCCAAATGTCCTTTCTAGGAAACGCCTGGTCCCAGCATCTGTGACACCGCCCGGGTGAATCTGAGCTGTGTGGGGCCATGACCAACTGGAAACCCCATCCCAGGCAATCAGAGGGGACCAGAGCCAAGGCTTGTCCCCAGATGAGCAAGGGGCAGACACATGGGCTGTGCAAAGCTGCTGGCAGCGCGGGTGGTACTCACAGTACTCAATGCCCAAGACGATGTCTCGGAAGTAGAGCCGAGCCTCCTCCTCGCTGAAGGGCCGGTCGCTTGGTACCTCCATGACGGGCCTGTCAGGAAGAGTACAATGTACTAAGCACATTGCAGAATGGCAGCAACATGCCTTGATGGAGGACTTGTCCATCACCAGGTCCCCAGCACTGAGGGCCAGGCTCCCAGGAGGTTCTGGGTGCTGTGACACAGGATGGAGGCACAGCCAGGTTGGTGAGCTCAGCTAGCGGTGACGGGTGGCTTTGCACAATCCCTGGGCCAGCATGAGCCACAGAGCTCTCATCAACATCAAGGTTAACTACTGCTGTCTGCACAAAATAAGGCAAACACACTTTGCTGAGAGTCCTGACTGGAAAAATGCAGTGAAAGCACAAAACTGGATCTGGCCTTTGGTTGCTGGCTAAAGCTGCTCAAGGCTGTGGGCACCAGCACCACCAGGAGGTACCAGGCAGCAGCAGGGACACAGTGCCTGTTGCTGTGCACTGGATGCCATGCCGGCTGGGGCTCAGTCCTGAAGCAACATCAGCGTGCAGCTAGTCTAAAGGAAGGCAGAGTCCACCCATGAACCACTGGCTCAAAGGTTAAGTGGGAATATTTCCAGTGCATTGTGTGAAACTGCTTTGAAAACCTATTTAGCTGTTCAGAGTTCAGGCACTGCCAGAACTCCCCCGATTCAGCCCTGAACAGCCAAGGTTACCTGGTCAGCTTCTCCTCTCCTCTCCTTTGAGTGCCACCACTGCTGAGAGATGCTCAGAATCCTCTAAAAGCCCCTCTGCTGCCCATGCCTGCTGAAAGCTGAGGGCAAAGAGGCTGTAAGAGCCAGTCAGCATCTTCTGTTCCCCAGCAGATGAAAGGCAGGAGCTAAGGGCTTCACTGCACCCAGGGTTAATCCTGCTTGCGCTCAGCAGCTTGACCTTGCATTTAGACCTACGGCCACTGCCTTGAGCTGGATTTATGTGAGTGCTCCTGAGACACTGTCCTTGCAAGCCAAACCCCACGAAGAACAGCCCGTGGCCCAAGCCAGGCTCTACAGCATTCCCCCTCAGCATCCAGCACCAAATCCTTCCTGCAGCAATTCTCCCTTCTCCCTCGCTGCCCCCATTTGATTGATGACCTTCATCTCCCATTTGCAGTTTTCTGCCACCGTCTTCCCTCCCTCTTCACACACAGTTTTTCTGCTGCCAAAACCAGGGAGAAATAACGCGAGCGGGAGGACTAGCAGAGCCACTAATGGAGTCTAATTGCCTTCTGCTGGAGGCAGACGGGCTGCACTGGGCCGAGCTGCACGCTCCCTGGCCACAGCTGATTGTAGGAGCTTTCTTTTCCTCCCCCTCTCCTACAGGACAGTCATCAGCCTGGTCACCAAGGAGACTGGGGAGCCTCTCACCAGCAACCCCGCTGGAGCTGGCGGCCTGCAGGAGGCTTGTTCGTGGGGCCAGAGAGAAAAATAAGTCCTTTGGGAATCCCCCCCCATCCTGGGCACAGCTCTCTCGACCTCATAGGGACTCTGCAGAGCTGCAGAATCAGTGCAGGTGGAGCAAAAAGCAGTGAGGAGACTCCCACCACCTTTATCACTTCTTCTGCTATGGACAACAAACGTGCCAACAAAACAGCCTCCCCCAGCATGTTAGTGCTAGGGACAAATAGGCAGCGGGTGGCAAGTAAATGTTGATGTAACCAGGGGCCCCTTGTGCCGGAAGAAGCCATGATGTGGCTGTTACCCCAGCACAGTTTTCCTATTAAAACTTTTTCTTCCAGGCACCTGATGGGGAATTGGCATCCAATTTGTTTGAATCCAATTATCCAAATCTGCTCTTGCCTGCAGAGAGTGGTTTGCCCCATTATACTTATCAAAATTCCATTTCACCCAGGAAGCTAATGATAAACACCAAAAATTTCAACACAAGCGACTGCAGGAAGGCTACTTACCCTTTCCTCAGGAGGTCAAACACTGCAAGAAAAGGAAAACAAACCATGAATGAATCAGAAGAGGGGACTGGGCATATTAGTTTTTTTAGCACCTGCATAAACACATCCATTCCCATACCTGCAAAATGAATTTATCTCCACTCACTTCTCATATATTCTATGAAATACAAATTCTCTGATTCTCTTCCCTCCCCCATGACAGAGACCAGAGGATGCAAAAAGCAAATACTCATCTCATCAGCACAAAGACAAATATCCCACTTCCCGCCAGCTCCATGCAGGGAGACAGCGGGTGCTCATTTATCACCCGCATCTCTGCTGCTCCTGGTGTCAGCCCTTGCTGATTCCAGCCCCGTCTCATTCAGTACCTTCAGGGAGGGTGTTGGGTGTGATATTTCTGCTAAATTGCTGATACGGAACGAGATGCTGTAAGAACACGTCACGCTGTTTCTGCTGCGTCAATCAGCAGCGGGGAAACCCTCCCTGGCAGGAGCAATTGGAGAGGGTTTGGTGTGAGCTGAGGTTTGTAGATCACCTGAGGCTCTGTGTCTGATCAGGGGGTTAGTGGCAATGGGTTCTTCTGATCCTGCCTCTGACCTGTTCTGCAAATGGGAGAAGGATCTGCCTTTATCTCCTGGTAGGAGAGCTCTTTTCTCTTGAATTCCTAAGGGATTTCTGGCACGTCCCAAGAAACACAGGTTGCCCTCCCCAAGGCACCAGACAGCCCTGCTCGCAGCTGCCCCGTCAGACCAGCCGCAGGTACAAACACAATGGGCCGGGCTGCATGGCCTCCTCTGGCTCTCCAGGCTGAAGAAGCTGCAGCTTGGGGCAGCATTTCATTATCCAAGCACCTTGTGACACTGCAGACTGCTCAGCTTCTGTCGGCACCCTCCAGCCCCTGCTTTCTTGACGAGGAGCACGCAGCAGAGTGGTCACTGCTGTGATTAATGCAGCAGGAATTAGCAATGGGCAAACTCCACATCCTCTAGTTTTGCTTTGTAGTGGGGGGCATTTGTGGAAGGAGAAAGGTACAGTTCCCACCAGCTGGGTCAGCAGCAGGAGGGGGGAAACCCACTCGCAGAGGGCTCGGTCCTGAGCAGCACAGAGCACTCACAGCTGCCCCTTGCTACCGAGGGAAGGGCAGAGGTGGGAGCTTGATGTGTCTGCACCACTCTGCCCGGGCCACTCCCGGGGCCCCAGACAGAGCAAAGAGGCCGTGGAGGGCGGACAACACGGCCACGGCCATTGCTCGCTGCCCAGGGACCAGCGCAACCTCCCCCGTGGGTCCAAGAGATTTCCCACTTGTGCTGCTGCTGTTGCTGCCATTCCCGGGACTGTCATCTTGCTCCACAGGGAGAGCTTGTTTGTTTGCTTCTTTGTGTTTGTTTTTTCTGCAGCTTTTTCCTCAGGCATTTATTTTCCTTCCACAAAATAACTTGTTACTTCATCTCTCCCCCTCTTTCCACCCCCAGGAGTTCAGGGCTTTTGAACAACAGCCTCAGCCACCCTCCCTACCACACGTCCAGCTGCCTCGGCTGCTGCTCAGCGATGGTGCTGGAGCGTTGCTGGGGCTTCAGCCGAAAGGGAGAGGTGGCCTTTCAAAGGTTAAGAGCTTCATTTGTCAGGCAGAAGCTCCTTTCACAGGCAGCTTCCATAAAGTCCCATAATTATTTGATGAGAAGCAGCCCTTGAGCCTGTCTCATCAGGAAATGTTATGGGGAAGCAGAGATGTAACAGGGTCAGACGTCTTTCTGCTCTGGCTGATCTCAGAGGCCACCTCACCACCTCCTGGGCCTGTCCCTCCAGGTTTTGCCCAAATGGGGGTTAAGCTGAGTGGCACGTGCAAAGATTGGGAGAGGAAGACAAAACTGGGTGGAAATTTCTCACCCTCTGCATAAACACATGGTCACAGAATCATTAAGGTTGGAAAGGACCTCCAAGATCATCAAGTTCCACTGTCTACCCAACAGTATCATAACCACTAAACCATGAGCTGAAGTGCCCTGTTTATATGGTTTTTGAACCCCTCCAGGGATGGTGACTCCACCCGCCCCGGGCAGCCTGTTCCAAGGCCTCACCACTCTTTCAGTAGAGAAGTTTTTCCTAATGTCCAGTCTAAACCTCCCCTGGTGTAACTCAAGCCCATTTCCTCTTGTCCTATAACTGGGTCACCTGGGAGAAGAGACCAACACCCACCTGACTACAACCTCCCTTCAGGGAGCTGTAGAGAGCAGTAAGGTCTCCTCTCAGCCTCCTCTTCTCCAGA